>CM029277.1:21688686-21795692 GCA_016920895.1 Vaccinium myrtillus
AAGGATTTGGAAATCGAAACAAGGAGAAGACGACCACTAGGATCTATGTGTTTGGTTCGCTATTAAAAAACTAGGGTTTCGATCTCGATTTTGAAGAAAACCCAAATCGACGAAATCTGGATAGAGGAACTTCAGAGGTTTTCCAGAATAATCGATCGTAGGTCTCTCTCTCCATCCCTCTCCCTCTCTCTCTCTCTCTCTCTCTCTCTCTCTCTCGTTTTCTCGTTTTCTCGTTTTATCGCCCTATGTATTTTGATTTCTAGGGTTTTTGATTTTGTAGGTGGATTAACAGTGTTTAGGGTTTCGATTACCTCTGTGTTCGAAGTATCTCTGTGTTTTGGTTTGTTATTTGAAAATTGATTGAACATTTTTTGCTGCTTTGTTCATTGGTTGGGACAAACATTTTTTCAAAACAGAATGGGTTCACCAATGGGCAAGCAGATGTGGCAAAACGATACTGTAGTTGTCTGTGTTATTATTTTCAAATGGTGCAGCAGTACATCTATGAGGAATTTAATCAGACTATGATCATTTTGCTTTTACTTTTAATCAGATAATGTGTATTAAGGCCATCGATCTCCAATGTTAAAAGGCAGACCATGATTAGAAGTATCAGACAAATGACATATAGTTTATGCTTAACTTAGGCAAGTAGTAGTATTTTTTTAGATTTCCAGTAGTGTCGTTAGACTTATATTGTCCCAACATGTTTTGAAATGTTTCTTTTGTCAACTATAGTAGCCTAGAAGGAATATCAGAGAAAGGACTGGGGAAATCTGAAGAGTGATGGGAGAAATCTGAAGAGTGATGGGAGATGGAGGGAGAGGCTTGAGAGACAGTAAAAATAATCACTTGGTACCCAATTTCAACAGTCATGTCTACTTCAAGTAACATGGGTGGCATTCAAAATGATTACCTTAAATTTCGAAACAAGACGTGTGGGTGTGGCAAGAGAGCTGCTGTGAGAATTTCAGAGTCAGATCGTAATCCTGGAAGGCTCTACTATGGCTGTCCAAAGGAGAAGAACGACGAAGAAAGATGCAGCTATTGGAGGGAGTGGTGCAATCCGATTGGTTATCTCACCAACCCAACCCAAATGTTGGAACAAATGATGAGGGATTGAATGAGGTGAATTTGAAGAAGATCCATGCACGTATTGAAGTCATGCAAGTCGCAGTGGATAAGTTAAAATATTGAGTGACTTTATTCATGTTCATAATTTCTGTAGCCTTGTACTTCTTAAGTGACTATGGTCACAGTGGTGATCTGGCCTTGTTAGCCAATTTTTTGTTCAGTAGAGACTTACTCATTTTGTAACAAGCTTGTGCTTGAATTTGATGAGTGTTTGCTACTGCTGCAATATTATGCTTTGCTGTTGTTGTTGATGGACTGAACCAGAACTTATGTTGTTGGAACATAAGTGACTGGATTGATTTTACTACTACTGGAATATAGTGCACGAATATAGGAAGCATGGATGATATCTTTTTTAGATTTGATTGATGTCATTTTGGTCCTCAACATGGCAAATTTGATGCTTGTCATGCTAAGAATTATTGTTAAGGCCCCTGTCTGCTATAGATTCAAATGATCATTACACAAAGAATCAAACCCAAGTTTTGGTATATGGCATATGATGTATTATGGCAAAATGTCCTTTGCAATTTTGTTCATGTATTGGCTATCAGTCGGCGCCTAGCCTTCATAACCAGTCCAGCGCCTTTTGTTTAGAACCTTTTGATGATTAGCTATATTTGGTTGTGGAAACATCTTTGCGTTGGCTTAGCATGGCATGTCTGTTCCTTGGATGGAAGTTTGTTTTATAACACCATAGTGCTGGAATTTTTCCAGATTCCAGATGATTGAATTTTCCAGATTTCAGCAAAATTTTCCAAATTTTTCATATTGCTAGAAATTTTCCAGATTTCGAATAGTCCTGTCCAAGTTCAACGGACAATGTGTCAATGCCTCATCCGAAGAAAAGAAAACAAAGCACAGGGCTACAAGGTGACACATGAAATAATCTGGGTACGGGAGACATACGTGCATACAAGGTCATTTTTTCTTTATTTGCTTGTGTTGAATTGCTGAGCTTTCTAAAAGAAATAAGTACACGGTAACTAGGCTTATAATTTGGGTACTACTAGCTTTTCGATTGTGCCTGGGATTTGTCTAAGGTCATTGCTACACCCTTCACATATACTCACAGGCGTACCAGATAACAGATATGCAGCTTTATAATCTGTCAAAGACTTTCCAAGGTCGGGTTAAACCAAACACAGAAGAAGATCTTTCAAAAATGCAAACATAAGCGAATTGCCCAGTGTCTCAGCCCAGTGTCTCTGAGCATCAAATTAAGCAATTAGCCAAATCCAAAGATGACAATGAATCTAAAGTAACGATGAATTTTCAAGTGCAAATATTGATTGAACCTCACACTCTGACATGTTAGAGGACAATTTAAAAAAAAAAAACCCAAATACATCCAAATTCATAGCACAAGTCTGGAAACCAAATACATCCAAATCTCTTGAAATTCATAGCACAAGTCTAAAACCAAATAGACAATTAATCTCCAAATGCAAACATCCTCCTCTTTATGCACTCTTCAGATTCTGCAAGTAGGAGTCCCCAAAAAAAATTTAAACAAGGTATCAGAGCACATCAACCACACATGAGTACTTAATTCCCAAAAAAAAAGAAGACAATACAACCCAATTCTCAATAATCAAATTACAGCAGGTAGATAAGTTGTTTCTAGCGTAACTACAACACTTTTTTTTAAACATGCAGCCCATTTGAACTTTCAAACACTTACATGCAGAGTCATAATCCATGTCATCGTTGTCGTCATCCTCATCCTCATTCAACCTACCATCTTCCGAAGTGCTACAAAAAGGCAACGCAACAATTAAATTTAAACAAATTAAACATTTAAATTGTAAATTAACATATTAGATGCGTAAACCTACATTCCAAGAAGTAGTGGACAATTCCTTTTGTCATGTGTCGCCATTTTCCCACAAGCACGACAACGCCTCTTTTTCTTCATAGCCTTCTCTTTTCCTCCCTTCATCCGTTTACCACAACCCTTTGTCCTAACTGGTTGTGGTTCTTTGAGACGCCGTTTGTTTCCAAGAGACAAAGGTTTTTTGATACTACTCCCTTCCATCTTCCCTTGCATTCATCTTTGAGGTTAACCTATTTTCAGTTGATACCAAATATTGTTCCAAATCTTCAGGCTCATTTTCACCAATTTGTAGGCATACATTAATAACTCTGCCAGCTAGTTGGAATAGCCTATTTTGCTTCAGTAACATAGGAGTGTCACATATTTCGGACACGGTCCCACCCAAGTCATCCTTAAGTCTAGTAACATTTGTTGATTTAGTACACCTCTGCAAGATGTATTGATCAGGTAATTGCACAATTTGCTTTTTATAGAAGTAGGCCAACATGTGCCGACATGGAATTCCGTCACATTCAAACTTCTTACAGCTGCATCTAACAAAGTTTGATGCCTTGTCTAATGAAACCTCACGACCCTTTGAATCACTTTGATTTGCCCTCATAACATTGTACTTAGACCAGTGGTCATCTTTAAATGTACTCTTGACCACATACATTTCACTATCCAAGACTTCTTGTTGGAACTTGTAAAAAATACCATGTGTGTACAATTCACACATTATCGACTCCATGAGTGTTTTCGTTACGAGGAGTGGCTTTTCATTCACATCTTTATGATCTGCATCTAATTCATTATGTCTTATATGTGAAAGTGCCCAACAAACCGCATCACAAATTCAAACAAGGTATTATTTGGAGACACATATCGCTTGAAGAATGCATGAGAACCTTCCGCTCTTTGACTACTAGTCATGTGGGCAGAAAAGTTGTGTCGCGTATGCAGGGACCCATCTGTGATGAATTTCGTACATGGCATGTAGCCATTCATTGGTGGACAATTTAACTTTTGCTACAACTTGTACCCATCTACCTTCAAACTCTTCAGGGCTCTCGGAGTTCCATATACACTCACGGAACTCAGCATAATGTTCTTTATATGATACAACACATATTTTTTTCGGAAAACTTACTCAAAATGTGCCAAATGCAATACCTGTGGAGCGTATTTGGAAGAAGAGTAGCTATTGTTTTTGTCATTGTCGGATCCTGATCAGTTATGATCATTGTGGGCGGGCCAGCCGGCATCGCTTCCAACCACTGCTTGAAAAGCCACTCAAATGCATCGATTTTTTTGCCACTCAACAATGCACATGCAAAAAGAGTTGTTTGCCCATAGTGATTAACCCCTACTATAGGTGCAAAGATCAAATCATATTTGTTTGTCTGGTATGTTGTATCAAACACGACCACGTCCCCAAAATATTTGTATGGCTTTCTAGAGGTTGCATTGGCCCAAAAACAATGAAGCAAACTCCCATCATCATCTGGCTTAATTGAAAACGTAAAAGCAGGATTCTTTTCGTGTTGGGCCTCAAAATACTCAAGCAACAACTCCGCGTCATGTCCCTATACCCTTTTCCTGTTATCCATTTGAGCATTGTAAATATCTTGTTGTGAACATCCAACATTTTCAAGACCTCCGGATTGCATCTCCAAAATACTCATAGCTTGGTGTGTCGACACATTTGCAATGCCTAGTTGTTCCATCAAAGCTCTTTGGGCAGGTGTCACTTTACGATGAGATCGAAGGAGATGCACCTTCGTTGGTGTGGCAAGAGTGTGGGTATGACTGTCAATAAATATGGGGACAACAAACCCCACAGCCCGTTTCACAACCACTAATTTTGCACCACAATTCTCTCTAGTCAACCCCCGTTTCCGTATAGTGTTCTTCGAAACATTTTGAGTATACTTTTTTTTCTCTCACCCCTTGTTTGTGACAAACAAATTCCTTTCTAATGGTTTGACCGTTCTTACCCAACTTACTAGAATGGGCTCGAATCCCAAATCCAACTTCTTTAGCATAATCGTTGTAAAACTTCTGAACGTCTTCCAAACTATCAAAGACTTGATCAATCTTTGGTACCAACTCGTTCTTCACTTGAGGAGTGTAAATAATTTCAGAAGAAGCTCCGGAGGATGCACATGCTTGTAATGGTAACGATGAGTAAAATACATCTTGCAGAGACTGCATTCTGTAAAAAAAAAAAAATTACACCGATGAAGAATTCGGTACACTGTTGAAGCTAAAACAAGCCAATAGCCTTTAGCAACACAAATCATAGCATAACATAGGCAATTGAAATAATAATGGCTAATGCATATGCCATGTACTCTCAACAATGAGCAGTTTTATTACCCAGTTTTTATTACCAAATTGGGTTCCTAAGCTTTTCAGGATGAGCAGTTTTTATTACCCAGGTAGGATTTTGGGGTATACTACTGTGTTAAGTCCACCCTCCAACTTTAGGTCAAGTTGTACTAGATTTGTTGTTTACTTTCTCCACCCATTTTCTTTGTTACTCTTTTGTTTTCCTACCAATTTCCTTGTTTCCCATGAAACACTATAACGCCAAGTCACTAACCCTTCGAAGAGTATTCGGATACCAATCTACTTATATCATCTTTTACTAGGGATGATTCAAGTTCAAAGTATAGAAACCTTGGTAAAGTTAAATGGACATCAAATTTTATTTGTACAAGTGCATGGAAACAAACGATAGTGGTATGAATATGCTGTCTTTCACAACAACCCATCCCATGTCTCATTACATCCTACGTCAGAAGTACTGAAAAAAATAACAACAAATCGAAACCCTAGAAATCAAAATACCTTGGTGGTCGTCTGCTCCTTTTTTGATTTCCAGATTCTTCACTTCTCTTCCCTAGTTCGAAACCCTAGTTTCTCTTCGTCGATTTGGGTTTCCTTCAAAATTGAGATCGAAACTAAACACACAGATCCCGGTGGTCGTCTTCTCCTTGTTTCGATTTCCAGATCCTTCAATCGTAGGTGGTCGTCTTCTCCTTCAATGGAGAGATTGGTGGTCGTCTTCTCCTCCCTCTCTCTCTAACGTCAGTCGAATGAAGGGGAGGGGAAGAGTACGATGTATGCTTGATTTAAACCGGATGGGGTTTGGCTGACCCGTATTTGGGTTTTGACCTGCGACTTGGGTCCTTTTGACTCGCGACTTGGGTCATTTTGACTCGCAAATGGTGATTTTAAATCTGAGCCCTTGGATCTCATCCAAGGGCTGTGGTGGTTGGTCCTCATATCTCTTCATTTGAGGACTCCCTCGTTAGAAGCTAATTGTATATATATATACACCGGTGATCCAGTCAAGGATCCCGGATTGAAGGTTTTTGGGTGTTTTGAAGGTTTTAAAAGATGTTTTTGCATGATCCGTGCCGTCCAATGTGTTCAAAAGGTGTTTTCCAAGGTCCACGCAGGAAATCTGCAAAAAAAAATACCGGGAAGGGCTTGATCCAAGTAGTTTTTTGCAAAAATTGTATATTTACAGTTTTGCGAAAAACTGCTTGGATCAAGCCCTTCCCGGTATTTTATTTTGATGATTTCCCGCGTGGACCCTTGAAAACACCTTTTGAACACATTGGACGGTTCGAATCATGAAAATTTGATCTGTATCTATGAGTTCCGGACTTAGGGATCCCAGACTAGATCGGGACTCTCTATATATATATATATAGAAAACTTCTAGTCAGGGATCCCTGATTTGGCTTACAGTGCGGACCTCACCTTTTTCGATTGAATTTTAATGATCCGAACCATTCAATGTATTCAGAATGTGTTTTTGAAAGGTCTCCGCGAGGAATCATAAAAAAAAGAAAATGACCGAGAAGGGCTTGATCCATGTAGTTTTCGAGAAAACTGTACATAATGAAAACTGGTGTGGATGGAGTCCGCATTTTAAGCGCGCGGATTGGATCCTTGGTGTATATATATACACACCAAGGATCTAATAAGGAATCCCTTACTTTGCAAAGTTCTATTGAGAAATGGGACGTCCGCATTGTAGCAAAGTGAAATTTTGATGATCCAAACCGTCCAATGTGTTGACAAGGCGTTTTTAAGGGCCTTTGCGAGAATCAGCAAAAAAATGATCGAGAAGGGCTTGATCCAAACATGTTTTCATAAAAACTGTATATATGCATTTTTATGAAAAACTGCTTGGATTGCATTTTCCTGGTCATTTTTTTGGCGATTTCCCGCGCGGACTCTTGAAAACACCTTTTAAACACATTGGCAGTTCAGATCATGAAAATTTGATTGGGAAAGTGAAGGTGTGGATGGAGTTCGCATTTTAAGGGTGTGGACTGATACTCCCTCCGTCCCCAAATTTTGGTCCCTCGTTCTATTCTAACTGGATTAAAAACTAGTTATAACTTTATATTGGTAATAAATTTTATATTCAATATAGATGTTGTTGGATAGATCTCAATAAATTCTATAAGACAACACTTTCGAAATCAAGTAAAACTAATCAAGTAAAACTATATAAATTACGAGATATAATCAATTGAAAAATGACATGAACTCCAAAAATGGACATATAAATGGGGACGGAGGGAGTATATATATAGACACCCATACACACAAACACCCACACACCCACACACCCACCAACGATCTAATAACGGATCCCTTACTTTGCTACGATGCAGACCTCCCATTCCAATCGAATTTTGATGTACAGTTCCGGTCAATTTTTTGGTGATTTCTCGTGCGTACTCGTAAAAACATGTTTTAAACACTTTGAATGGTTCAGATCATCAAAATTAGATCGGAAAATGGGAGGTCCGCACCTAGCAAAGTAAGGGATCCCTTATCGGATATTGAAACCACAGTTTCTAATTATGGAACCGCGGACCAAACAAAAATAATCGGTTCTCAATTTTTTAGAACCGGAACCAATCCATTGAACCAAATACACCGGTCCGGGCTAGTCGGTACGGATTATTAGTTTATCAGTTTTTTTGGACACCCCTATTAAAAAGTGTATTGAAATATATAAAAAGTGTATAAAAGTGTGTGAAAATGTATTAAAAGTTGGGAAATGTAGATTGGAGAGTTTTTTTTTGTCTATTTTTTTTTTTTGGTGCTACGGAAAACATTTTTTTTTTTGTCTATTTGTTTGTCTATTATCGGACCGCGGACTGAAAGTACCTTCCCGAAAAGAAAATACATAATTTCTTATCGTATCTCTTAAGTTATATTAAAAACTATTGAGCCGAAGAGTTAAGGAGAAGGAATGATTCTACCATTTTGTTTGGACAATGATTTTCCACCCCACAAATTACTTACTGTACTTTAAAGGTGGAGTGCCAAAATCAATTACAAATACGAGCTAGAAATCAATTCTCTTTTGTTTTCATTCTTATATAAACATTTTCCCACTTAAATTAGACCAATTTTCTTTGCACAAAATCAATGATCCTCGTAAATCACAACTTTCAAGCAGTATTATCATATAACCTAATATGGTTTTATTAGCGATAAACAGGAGACACATCTTTTTCAATATGGGCCAAGCTGGGCTTTCCATTCAAGTCAGAACATCTTCAATTATAGAAACAACAAATACAAGAAACCAGTTCCGCAGATGAACCATACAAGTGCTGCCTAAACATGGTACCTATCAAACTAAAGTATACTTACCTCAAATGTACCCAGATAATCAAAGTTTTGGTTAAGAAATTGGCGATCTGGATTAAACATAAACTCACAATCATGGCAAGCTCAACTGATAGCCAGGGGACAATTAAACAAACAAAGAAACCCCTTATTCAAGGTAAGAAATATTCAATCTTTTGCTTTTGTCAAGAATTGACCAACTGAGCTACCTAACCCTTGTGATATTATGAATGGGCTATTTACCTTTTTAGTCCCCAAAGTATTCGCGAAATGTCAATTTGGTCCCCAATATTCAAATCGTGTCTATCGAGTCCCCAATGTTCACAATGTGTGTTTAAATGGTCCATGTGTCTAACTCTGTCCGTCTTCTCCGTCAAATGCAGGGGTAATTTTGAAACTTCACCCCCACAAACACTTCATGGCCGGCTTATTTACCTTTTTAGTCCCCAAAGTATTTGCGAAATGTCAATTTGGTCCCCAATATTCAAATCGCAAAAAAAAAATCGAGAGAAGGAACATCGTTGGAAGAATCTTGCTTGAAGAACTTTGTTCAAATAAATCTCGCTTCAAGATGTATTGTTGGTTAATCTCGCGATTTTGAAGAGACCTCAAGTCCATGGGCGATTTTTCGATTGAAGGATCAACCAAATCAACTTGAGAATGAGAGAGAGAAGAGAGAGAGAGAGAGAGAGAGGAGGAGAGAGGAGGAGGAGGAGGAACAAAAAGAAAAATCTTGAAAGAAGAAAAAGGATTATTTTCTTTTAAAAGGATTCGTCAAAAGAGATGTAAAAAAACAAAAAATGACTCCCAATATCTTTCCGTCTTTTTTATAAAGCAAGAAAAACAAAGCAAGAAAAACAAACAGTAAACCCATAAGCATTTTCAAATGTAAACCCATAAGCATAGAGCTAGAATACAAGAAATTTCCAAGATCCCATTTCGGTTCTCACTTCTCGACGGCGACACAGTGGCTGTACCGGCTGGTGGTACAGATCTGGCTGGTCCGGAATTGCCCCAGATCGATAAATCGCCCATGGGAGGCCTCTTCAAGCGAGATCAACCAACAATACATCTTGAAGGGAGATTTATTTGAACAACATCTTCAAGCAAGATCGACCAACGATGTTCCTTCTCTGATTTTTTTTTTTTTGCGATTTGAATATTGGGGACCAAATTGACATTTCGAAAATACTTTGGGGACTAAAAAGGTAAATAAGCCGGCCATGAAGTGTTTGTGGGGGTGAAGTTCCGAAATTACCCCTGCATTTGACGGAGAAGACGGACGGAGTTAGACACAGGGACCATTTAAACACACATTGTGAACATTGGAGACTCGATGGACACGATTTGAATATTGGGGACCAAATTGACATTTCGCGAATACTTTGAGGACTAAAAAAGGTAAATAAGCCAATGTGTATACTATTAATCTGGTAAATTTATATGTTAGGTTAGCACAATCAAACATTTCATTCGGAGAACAAAGGGTAACCCAAAAGGTAAGATGCTGCGTTTAACGGGATAAGGTCCTGAGTTCGATTTTCACTGTAGGTCCCATTCCTTACTCCTTTAGATTACGATAGAGTAGGTTTCTTGCATTGTACCAAGAAAGAAAAAGCATTTCATTTGATAGTTCTCTATTAGGTCAATGCCCAATTATCCACAAAACATCTGTACCTAGAGACCCTTGAGTCTGTCAGGTTGCCAAAGAAAAAAAGAGGGGAAAAAAGGAGAAAGAAAGAAAAGAAACCCCCTTGAGGTACGCTGCAAAAAGGGGGAAAAAAGGAGAAAGAAAAAAATATATAACCCTATGATGAAAAGTGGTATGCAAAAATAAATAAATAAAACTCGGCTATGCAAAAGAGATACATATTCATTTCGATTCGGGTGGCTCATGATTTTGAGCTTACTCACTACACCCAAAAAGTATATCAGCATATATTCCATGTGTCACGGTCCCGATTTAATGCAATTATTCTATATGTAAACATTTAATAAAGAAAATCCAGGGCCGTTGATTGCAAAAGAGATACATATTCATTTTTTGGAGTGTAGTGAGTTTACTCACTACAGTGTCCCCGCTTCCATCCACCGTTGATAAAAAGAGACTCCAACCTTTCACAACTTATTGGGCTAGGCTTGTTTTGTTTTGTTGGACTATAACATTTTGGTTCAAATTTAGTTGGAATTTTATTTATGTTAACATCTCATGAGTAACCCAACGCTGACAATACTAAAAAAAAAAATTTATATCCAAATATATTTTTTTTCATTTTTTTGAACCCAACGAGGTCACTCGTTATAACACTGGAGTCGCCCGTGGGTACGCACAATTCTATATCCCCATATTTAACTTACTGATGCTTACTTCAGTTCTTCAACTTCTTCTCATACCAAAATTGACAGCGACAAGGGATGTGGCATGAAAATTAAATCACTCAAAGTCTATCAACACACATTTGGAACACAACCCTTAATATAACTATGTCCACAACCGTTGGATGTATTTGTACCAACTTGTTCATTGAATGGCTAGCTATGAACAATAATTATGTTCGGAGTTGTGATCTGGCTCAAATTTCCAAATATGTCGCTGTTACACTATTCTAGTGCATGAGTTCAATACCACTGTTGAAAAAGAAAACTTTAACTTCGGAAAGAGGAGGACTACTTTGGACAAGAAAGAATATGGACTTAAAAGTCTCACAATGGGTGGAATGAATTCAATTTCTGGAAGATTACCTAGAAAGACTATTTTGGACAAGAAATTATTGTCCTTCCACCAATCCAAGTTCTTGCCAACAATGGAAACTAGTTCATCCCCCTGACATACAGCAAAATGGTTCATCCCCTATAATACTCAAAATTGAAATCGCTTGTAAGGCTTGAATAAATACCTCACATTCAGAACGGATCTGATGTTTTTAGTATTAATTTGTTTTTCTATCCTTAAAAATCGACATGTAGAACAAATTAACTTTTTGATTTGCCGTGAATATCAGCATCAATTATGTATTTTGCTCAACAAACCTTAGATACTTATAATTTCTAACACCGAATCCGGGGGTGCTGTGCGGCACGGTGTTGTACGCATCTGGGCCGTCCACTGCTCGGATGGACGACTCAGATGTCATCTCAACTCCTTTGCATCCGAGCCGTTCATTGTCGCGCGTGATGAGATGAAATCTGGGTCGTCCATCCAAGCAATGGACAGTCCGGATGAGCCCCCGCGGAACACACATCCCTTTTTGAGTGTGTATCATATGCACTAAAGTTATTTACTATTGTATGGTTAGCCTCATTGAAAATGTTACTAATCGATTACTTGTTACCTGATCAATAGGTGTCCTAATAATCATATTTGTGAAAAAGTAACGAATTTTTGTCTTGAAGTTACGAGACGTAAGAAAATGTTACGAATCATATTGCTAAAAAGTTACGATTTGTTGTAGAACTGATGAGGCGCACGAAAATGTTACGAGTTATACTCCTGAAAAGTTACGGGTTCTTAGTATAAAAATTACGAAACACATGGTAAATGACTGGTTTCCAGGTCATTTATTATGAGGTGGTGCACACCTTTAAGGGATGTGTATTGTAACCTTTCCCTAAATTTTTTATTTATATTTTTTGGGCATACTGTAATAATTTAACCCAGTTAAAATTGCAACGTCCTCATAAATTGCAACGTCCTCGTTGCACCCTGTACATATTGTTTTCCTACTTAGAAATCACAAAAGAAACAAAAGGAGAATAGAAAGTGGCATCATACACACTCAGGGTTTCTCATTTGTTATCCCTAGCTCCCATTTCATTTTAGCAATTTAGTTTTTACCACTTTTATAGAAAAAAATAATTGGTCTTCAGTAATTGGTGCTAAAAACAGAAAACTCGGCGACACTGCTATGCACCCATGAATTCAATGAATTAAATTTGTGTAGGAACTCATATATTCACAGATAAAATCATAAGAAAATGTTGGCTCCAAAATTAGTGTAATCAATATAAGAAGTAACTTATAGGTTAAATTCTACGGAGGCCCCCTCATCTATGTCTTTTTTTCGTAGAGACTCTTTAACATTTAAAAGTGTCTAGACAGACCCCCTCATCAATGCGAAATTCAAAAAACACCTTACTCCGTTAAGGGAATGATGGAAATGACTATAATAACCCTTAAAAATCACCCACGCACTCACACCCCCTCATCTATCAAAGTCACCCCAGTCACCCCCTCTCTCTCTCAAAAAAAAAAAAAAAGAAAAAGACTTTTTGAAAAACATATGTTGAAAACAATTTTTTAGATAATTGAAAAATGGTATTAAAAAAAACATTTTGAAAAAGAAAGTTTTGAAAAAAAACATTTTTTTAAAAGAAGTTTTCGAAAACAGAATTTTTTAAAAACATTTTTGGAAGCCAGCTTTCTTTTAATATGAAAAAAGGTATTTTTTAAGAAGCATTTTTAAAAAGGAAAGTTTTGTTATAAAAAAAAAGAACAGATTTATAAAATAGTTTTATAACAAAATATTTTCCAAAAGAAAAATGTTTTGAAAGTAGTTTTCAACAAAAATTACTATACATAAAAGTTTTTTGAAAAAATAAAATTATGAAAAAAAATTTAGAAACAGTTTTTTTGAAATTTTTTTTTTCCTAAAACAATTTTTTTTTTAAAAAAGTAACTTTTGAAACATGGAGTATTTTTTTTCAAAACTTTTCTTTTTCAATTTTTTTAAAAATAATTTTTTTGAGTAACAAGGTTGTGTTTTGGACTTAGAATTGTTTTGCAGAGAAGGGAAAGAGAGATGGCTATAGAAGGGCAATTTCGTTCAAAAAATTCCCGAATCTGCTATCTACTAATGGTAATGTAACAAAAGGGGTCATAGTGGCTGGATAATGGTTATAGATAAGGGGGTTTGTCTGGATGATTCTAAACGTAAGGGTGTCTCTGTGAAAAAGAGGCATAGTAGAGGAGGTGTGAAAAAGAGGCATAGTAGAGGAGGTCTTTGTGGATTTTAACCTAATATTTTTTTTTCTTTATCATTCGTCATTTCTAATCTATTACATGGAGGACACAGGAATGAGACTCGATTCCGGGATGCAGTGCGGGACATCTAAAAGATTTACCGCGAACTAACCATAACTTATAATATGAATTAGTGTTCACACATGCTAAATTTCTACGTAAAGTGTTAAGAATCTAAAATAAATTAAAATTGTGTACGTGCTTAATTTGTGGGTATAGAGCGGCTTATGATTATCGGTGGTTTAGATGGAAATATTAGTTGGTACTATTTGACAATTTGTTCTCCTTGCTGCGATGCCCTCATATTGTTGATTGCTTCTTAGCAGGGGCTTTTGTTTTGGTTGCTTCTTTGCTTGGGTTTGCTTTGCCGGGATGTAGTTTGCTTGGCGTTAGAGTTTGAGACTTTTGTTTTTTTGCGGTTGTTTGTTGCGCTTGGTTGATGTGTATGCAGGGTTTTTTTGGTGTGCTTTGCTGGGTTCTTATTTGCATGGTGCTGGAGTTCGAGGCTTTTTGAGTTTCCATTGTTAGCCTCGGGTGGTAGTGGTAGTGTTTTGGTTTTTTTGGTGCGTGGTTGCGCCTATGATCTGTTCTCTTTTCTTTTGTTGGTATCTTGCCTACGGTTTTTTTTTTTTTTTTTTTTGAGTCTCAGGTAAATCTTGTTTGTCTTTGTTCCTTCTAATCTTTGTTTCATTTTTAGAGATTAATAAAATTTTCTTTTGCCCCCAAAAAATAGAACAAGTGCAAAGTCAAATGAAGAGTGTTTTACGTGTGTACAGCACCATGTGTTTTTTCTTCTTCTCGGCTCTTTACAGCATCATTTGCCAAGGAAAAGTACTAGAATTCTTCCTGTCCAATCTACATCATAAAGGGCTTCTGATTGTAGCCACTAATAAAAATCCCATCAAAGATTTTTTTTTCTTTCTTTTTGGTAACAAAGACAGAGAGTGTCCCGATGAACTAGACAATCTCTCAACCTCCTCTCATAGCTTTTTTCATGCGTTAGCGTGAGGTGAGGTGAGGTGAGGTGACTCCAAAGACAAATCGATGCCAAAAAAAATGACCCTGCGACCTTAGGGTAGGAAGTCCCGCCGAAACAAATCGATTAACAACTGTGACAACCCCTGAGATTAAAATCCCATCAAAGATAAAAGAGGGAGCTTAAAACTAAGCAGTGAAAAATGGAAGAGGGTCCTGCTTTAATCAAAGGAGGAAATGAAAGCACTTAAATTGCTCTCACTGTCACTCAACCCCTAAATGGCAGTACATTCATCCCCTCTTTATAATAGCATATATTCATAGTTATCTCATCCTTTGATAGCAACCTAAGAACAACCCCCTCACTAGGTCTTGTCTTGTGGTCCTCCTACTAATGCCAGTCTATCCATACAGGACATGCTAGTTAATCAGCTCATTTTAGGAGAGAGAGAGAGAGAGAGAGTGGTGAGTGGGGATTGGGCGGCATGTAAATGTGGGAAAGAAAAAAAGTACAAAGAATGAATGCAAAGGCCGGCCGAGGGGCATTCAATTATGAAATGGACTATTGCCATTGCCAAAATAAAGATTGTTGATGGGAATATAGGTCTTAGGATCGGAAATAATAAGTGTCTGGGGAGTGAGTACGTACGTAAGTAGGTTTGGATTCAAGGGGAGCTGGACATGTGAAATTATCAGTGGCAAGTACAAGCATAAGCAAAACCCCTTTCTTGACAAAATGATTCTCTATAGCTAAGAGAGAGAGAGAGAGAGAGAGAGAGAGAGAAGAGTAGAAGCTTTTTTGGTTGAAACGATAAGCACGCGTCAGGAGAGGGAACCCAACAAAAAAAAAATATTCTCTCTCATGTGGGGAAATTGATACATGGAGAGAGATAGAGAGATGGAGAGAGAGAGGGAGAAAGGAGTTCTCTTCTTTTTAGTGAAAGCAACTCATGGAGTGTGGACTGTGGAGTCAGACAGTCAAAGTATCAATTGCCTTACAGGCCGCAGGCCTCACTGTATGTATATGTCCTCAACATAAATAATTGTCCTTTCTCTAGGGTTAGAGGTGGCCACGTGGCGCCACAAAACATAAATTGTACTTCACCTGTGTGGACGTCCGTTTCAGGAGCCCACACGTTTTTTGTTGTGTTTGTGAAAAAGGGCTATCCGAGAAAAAGGAAAAATTTAGAGTCGCCACCCGGGGTTTGATTTTGGAAAATGTTAAGTACCCGAGAAACCGTTTAAAAAATAATGACTCTTGTGCCGCTGAAAAATGGTTTGATTTGCGGAAAATAGAAATTTGGGTTCGGGAGCCAGATTACCCGCGGGTCCGGTTTTGTTTAAAAAATGCACCCCGCGTGCCTGAAATTTTCCGGTCTCTACTAAATCTTTGTGGGATTATTCCTTGAAAACATTTTATGAAAAAACTTTATTTCACATAAACTATATATCAAGTAATAACATGGTTGAAAGGAATAAATAATGATAACAATTCCAGCAACGCACAATCAAGTATATAAACGCGAGAAAATCAACCAAGAGGGGATATAAGTGCAAAAATATGAAGTAAAGGTGGTTAAGTGCAATTTACCCCACTGGTTTTCCCCAAAAACAGAGCGTCGGATTTCAGAAAATAGAGCATTGCGAAACGTTTTTCTAGTAACACCGTACGGTGTCCAAAATCACACCGCACGGTGCATCAAGGATACCGTACGGCGTCTCTGCGCAGTGTATTTTTTAAAAATTCTCGTTTTTATCCGATTGAAACCAACTTTGTTTTTGGTGTAAAAACCACACTATTTGTTGATAAAAATAGATTTGGAAAATGGTTTTAGTGAACGAATGTACCTCGTTTTTGGGATGGCATTCCGTAACGATGGACGATGTCACGGAACGCCTACCCGAAAGGCTCAATCCTTATTGAAATGTCTCCATTTGGACTCGAGGAAGAGCTACGGAGCTCTCCTCGAGCCCGATGGAAACTCCCCTCAGAAGATTACTGTGATTCAAGCGTAGATTTTGTACCTCGAAACGAACCGAACGGGTTTAAATGGGACTTGTAGCCTTCTGGATTTGTGGAGTAAAGTATTTGAGGAATTTTGTGGAGTATGGGTGAGTATGAACAGAGTAGCAAGGCTTTTGGTATGAGAGTGATTTCTTCAGGAAATTTTTCGATCGGTTTCTTACGGTTTTTTTTTTCAATCCTTTCTCCCGCTGTCGAGCCGTTCAACAGTGCGAGATATATATAGAGGAGAGGTGAGATTTGAACGAAAGAAAAGAGCGGGCTCATGATTGATTTAGGCGTATTACGCAATCGAACTGAGCTGCTGGGCAACCCGGGAATCCCATTGATGGGACAAGGGTGTCGTACGGTGTTCAATATGTGTCGTGCGGTGCAAAGTATAACACCGCACGGTGTTCATGGAAAATCAAGCCGTATGGTTCAGGAGATGAGGTTGTACGGTTCAGGTAGGTTTTGGGTTTTTGATCCGTTCGACTCGAGGAACTGTTCCGAGGTACATTTCGCGCGTTCTTTTCATCATTGGGGATGCACAAGTCATTAAAATTGGGGTGTCTACAGTTGCCCCTCTTCGACGCGATTTAGTCACCATTTTGTTGGTGCAAGTCACGTTGAAGATTCGAACATCCCAATTTTGACAAACCGTGTCGGAAATCAATAAAACAGAAAATTGTGGTCGAGCTTCGGAGCTTCCTACGTACCTCGTTTTGTGAGGATCAGACCAATCGTAGTTCGTCGTGAAAAAAGTTGGCACCTCAGTTTTCAACGAGGGAAAAACGAATGATGTTTGTAAAAAGTAATACCTCGGAGGCCCTGAAAGTCGTTACAAATATTTCGGAGGCCCCTGAGAGCCGTTAAAAATAATTCAATGATTCAGAAAAATGCCGTAGAGGACTTAGAAAATTTTGTAAAAAATAATTGCCGTAGAGGACTTAGAAAATTTTTGTGAAAAAAAATTGCCGTGGAGGACTTAGAAATTCGGGAAAATAAATGCCGTAGAGGACTTAGAAAATTTTGTAAAAAATAATTGCCGTGGAGGACTTAGAGAATTTGCGAAAAATAATTGCCGTGGAGGACTTAGAAAGTTTCCGAAAAATAATTTCCGTGGAGGACTTAGAAAATTTGCGAAAAATAATTGCCGGGGAGGACTTTAGAAATTCGGAAAAATAATTGCCGTGGGGGACTTAGAAATTCGTGAAAATAAATGCCGTAGAGGACTTAGAAAATTTTGTAAAAAATAATTGCCGTAGAGGACTTAGAAAATTTTTGTGAAAAATAATTGCCGTGGAGGACTTGAAAATTTGATAACACCAAAGAGGGTTTTGCAATATCGTACCGTGGAAATTTGGGAAGCGGGCCACTTTTGAAAGTGTTTGAACAAGCGGGGGGAAGTGCAATTCTTTGAACCAGATGGGGGTACCGTATGGTGTACAAATGTACACCGTACGGTTTGAATGGCAACGCCGCACGCTGGAACTGGTATTTTCGGCTGAGATTGATTCCGTAACCGCCGAAGCCCCTCCGATTTCTTCGTTCCTTGTCTAATACCACGAGCGGTTGTACTCCATAGTGAAAACCGAACTCTCCTTTGCACGAAACCATCTTCTTTCTTGCAAAATTTCCGATTGAAACTTTTGATTTCGAAACCCATGGCGAGTTCGAGCAGTAGTGAGGATCGATTGTCACCGTCCGGTGCTGGACCGTCGTCGCCGACGTATATGGAAGAGGGTTTGGAACCCCACTCGGTTGTGGGTGTTACAACTTCGATGGGTGACGCGATTCCGAGTTTGGTTGGCTCGAGTGGAGCAAATATTGGTGGTGATGGGCACCGCACGATGCCGATTGGGGGTGAACTACCCCGTACGACTGAGGTAGGTGACGAAACACCATATGTGGCGGTTGCTGGAGGTATTTCGACAAGCATGGGTGGGCTCTCTGGTCCGATCGGTGATGACCCGAGTACCATGGTTGATCCAAGTGGCGGTGGTTCGACCGCCGTGTTGGCAAGCGGTATTCCGGCGAGTGGAGTTGGTGACGATCGACCTACAGGAGGTGATAATGTTGCCATGCAGGGTGGCGAGGGCAGTTCTGAGTCTATGGAGGTTGACGTGCAAGGCATGGGTGCACAGGCCTTGGAGGTGGAGATGGATATTGGAGGTGTGCACGTCATGGTTGAGCAGAGACCCATTGGGGAGGCTGCAGATACTGGTTTTCAGGAGAGTTTGGTACCCAGTGGCCTTTCGAGTGTTTCTTTGGTTACTGAGGTGCCCGTTGGAGGAGAGCAGACGTCAGTTGATATCCCAGTGGTTAGGAGGGATCCGGGGAAGGAGAAAGTGATAGTGAAGGAAGCTCGGGATTCGAGCAGTGGTGGTGAGGAGATGGAGGCTGGCGCTTTAGACCCCTTAGTTGTTCATGTTGTAGTTGGTTCTTCCCGGACTCCAAGTTTTACTTTGGCTGATACACTGGAGGGGGTGAGAGACGAGGACTTGGCGCGGACTCTTCAGGAGGATCCGACTTTTGTTGATGTTTTGGTTTAGGAGGGAGTGCCTGAGCACGTTCAGGACATACTTCTTGAGGAGAGACAGAGAGAGGCTGAGGCTGCAGGAGAGGGGAGCCTTTGTCTCTGGTAGTAGAGGTAGAGAGGGCGAGGCCTCCGTTTGACCCTAAGACTTACGTGCCACGGGTGCACTTCTTCATACCGCTGGGGTGTGATGTCTACTCGCCGGTACACCTGTTCTACGATGAGACCACTTTGTTGAGAGACCTGGAGACCCATATTTCGGCACGTCCACTGGTATGTACTTTAATTGTTGCATTCAACCATTGTACTTGCCTTGAATTCCTGTATTTGCATGATTTCTATTGTTGTTGTTTGGAAAACTTGTATTTGCTTTCTGAAACAGAGAAACACCTATTTGCCTGTGTACGGAGGTTCGTCAGACTCCTTGGAGCGCTTCCGGGTTTTGCCGAGGCCAGTGAGAGAGGTTATTGAGGGTACTGGCTTCATGGGGTTCATTCGGCTTTTGGTGCCGACGCGGGCGGACCGCAGGTTGCTGAGGGCTTTGATTGAGTGTTGGTGGGACACCACCAACACTTTCCACTTGAGGTTTACTGAGATGACCGTTACGCCATTAGATTTTTTGGCGGGTCTGAGAGTAGGCGGTGAGCCGGTCCCGTTCGACTCGGGGCTATACAGAGACAGCGTAGCTATCATGCATTTTCTGGGGAGAGAGATAGGCGATGGAGAGCCTATGGTGAGGTGTGACCACTTGCCGGCTTTGTGGGACCACGAGCCAGAGTCGCCGACAGAGGTAGCTCAGATGGCGAGAGCTTACTTGCTATACTTGTTTGGTTTGTCCCTGTTTCCGAACAGGCGGAGTGAGGTTCACTTGGGTTGGCTCCCGGCACTGGCAGACTTGAGCAGAGTGGTGAGCTTGGACTTTGGAGGTGCTGCTCTTTGTACGCTTTACTGTTTCTTGGGTTCCGTCAGCCGCGGAGTTGGGACGAGCCTTGGCGGCTTCTGGAGAGTGCTTGAGGTAAAACTTTACATGCTTTCAAGTTTTTGAGATATTGTACATTGTGGCTTTTGTTTGCTGATGATACCCTTTAACCATGCAGGTGTGGGCTTATGAGGTGCTAGGGATGTACCCGCCGGCAAACAGACATAAAATGAGGAGGTGATCCCCCGAGCAGCAAAGTGGAACCGAGAGCACCGAGGAGGTAGCGTACACGCAGGGAGAGTGAACGACTTCAGTCGCTTCTTGGACAAGGCTGTCGGTAGCACGGTATGTCTTTATTACTTCCCAAATTTGAGCTTTCTGTTCTATTTTCAACTTTTCCTGAAGAAGTTGAGTTTCCTTGTAGGTGAGATGGCATGCCTGGGATGCAGTGACTGACCAGTACTTGGAGCGGAGCAGAGAGTTGACACGGGGACGGATTCTGTTGGAGTCTCCGTACGGTTGGCAGTGGTACTTGGGAGAGAGGGTGCCTTGTCAGTCCCTCAGGTTGGCGCATTTCAGGCTACCGGGGCGTATACCCCCTGGCATACAGCGGACTAACGAGTATACACGGGCTGAGGTAGAGAGATACACCGTGCTGGACACTGTGCTTCCTTTTAGTAGTTCCCCAGACTACGAGGGCTTTCTGGCTAGCCACCTGGCTAGCTTCTTGGACATGGAGACTCGCATAGCGGCCACGGAGACAGCTTTGCCAGTACTGAGGAGAGAGATAGAGGTGCAGATGCTTGGAGGGATAATGGGGGTGTTGGAGGTCCCTCGTGTTGCACCCCAACTAGACCTTACCTCTGTTCAGGTAACCTGTAAAAAGAAAGAAAATACATTTTCAGTTTGCATTTCCTTTAAACATTATTGAAAATAACTGTGTAATGTATTTTGTTGTTTTTACAGATTCCTGCCAGTTGGGCGTCAGAGTCCTATCAGCTGAACTTAGACTTGGAGGCTTTAGTGCACCCGCTGATGATAGGTGACGTTCCAGAGGTGCGCCCCCGAGCTGAGCCGGGAATGGTTTTCAAAGAGGGCGGCCCTGGCAGAGGTGGCCCAGGCCGTGGCAAAGGAGCTCAGGGAGCTGGAGGTGGAGCCCGTGGTGGTGGCGGCGCCGAGAGAGGCGGTGGAGTTGACAGAGGCCGAGGTCCCAGAGGTGGTGGTGGCGACAGAGGCCGAGGTGCCCGAGGGGCTAACAGAGGCGGTGGAGCCGGAGCTGGTAGTGCAGGTGCAGGCAGGGCTGCGAGAGGTGCTAGCAGAGGAGTTGGTGGACCTAGCAGAGGAGGAGGGCGTAGAGCCGGTCGTAGCCCTTCTCCTGGCAGAGGGAGTTCTCAGGTAATCTTCACGCTTTGTTATTTGAACTGCGCGCTTTTAAATTTGTATATACTGATGGAATTTCTTTGCTTTGTGCAGAGTATGTCCCCACCTCCGAGGACTGAGCGCAGGAGGCCGTTGTTGAAGCAAGCTGGAGCTTAGGCCACGGTCGTGGAGAGTAATGAGGAGGAGGATACAAGTCCTTCTGAGTCTGAGGAGCTT
The DNA here is from genome assembly GCA_016920895.1 of Vaccinium myrtillus. Lineage (NCBI taxonomy): Eukaryota > Viridiplantae > Streptophyta > Magnoliopsida > Ericales > Ericaceae > Vaccinium > Vaccinium myrtillus. The sequence continues at coordinate 21,710,358 of CM029277.1, forward strand.
AGGCCACGGTCGCGGAAGAGGCCTCGTGCTTGAGTAGGTAGGACAGGCCTGTGTGTCTGCGTTTTGATTTGGGCGCCTGTTTGCCCGTTCTTTTCTTTCTTTTTCATGGATACGGCTTGCGTGCCGTAGTAGTAGTTTTGATGATGTCGGGCCTGTTTTGCCCCTGGGTAGATGCACATTATTACTTATGACATGGATATCGATTTGGTTTTTATAAAAACTCGCATTTCCGTTATGTAAAATGATTTACATTAACAAAGACTTGAATCTTAAAAACCAAACCTAGAACTGAGAATGTATGACACGAGACACTGTGGGGAAATGAAATGTACTTGAGTTTGAAACTAGGAAAGACGTGCGGATTAACTTGATAGAACCAGACACTCTTGGCTTTTTGTGGAAAGAACTGGAAAAAATGATGAGAGAGGGGAATTTAGAGTGAAAACACCCCGTAGCTTGATGTCTTGACTTGATGGATCCAACAAATCCCAAATGTATGCAACAATGCTTGCGCAATCAAGTAAATCTCAAAAACTCGTAATTTGGTGTGCCGAGACTTGATTTTCGGTAGTCCCGAGCCTTCCAAGTGAACGAAGATTTGACCAACCCATGAAATACAATTGATACACTCTTCTTGAGTTTGAAAATGCATGACACGCCCTTGCTTGAAGTGAATATCTCGAGAAGTTGTGGAAAAAGTTGCAAAATCTCACCCGAAGCTCCGTATCTGAGGTTTTCGGCGCATCTGTCTATTGAGACATCTTTGAAAGTGTGGAACAATCCTTCCATTAAGCCTTTGACACTCATTTTGGGTTGCATGTACAAGAGAAATGGCCAAAAGAAGCTCGGAATGGGTCCTGGTGGGCCAAAATTGGAATTTTGGTCGAAAATGGCCAAGTACGCCGTACGGCGTAGGAAATTGCACCGCACGGTGCAGGAATAGTTTAGTACGGCACTGGCCTATGATGCCCCACTTCTAGCACTGTCTTCTGCAGTTCTGACTTCCTGCTTCGCCTTCTCAATGCATGTTCGCTCGTTCAGATGTCTTGAAATGCTGAACCAAAGCCTATTTCAGGAAAGTTTATAATTTCTCGCATTATCCTCGTGCTCTTCAATGCAGCATGCTTCCCGAGGTGCACATTCTCTATATCCTTCAAATGGCCATTAGTATCTCAGCTTTGATTCGTCCTTGGCTTGACGAGCTTGACCGCCTGGGTTAGCTGAACTTCCGTGATCATAGGTTGGCATCTATGCGTTACATTCGGGATGTAACTATACGTCCTGAGTTGCTACATGCTACTGTCCGCTTTTGGGATCCTGAAGTGCATGTGTTTCGCTTCGGCCTTCGAGAGTTGTGTCCCACGGTGGAAGAGTTCCACGCGTATCTCGGGGGTTTTGACCTGGAGACTCCCGTTATTCCTCTTCAGGGAGTGAATTGTGCTGATGTGCTGTCCTCAAAGCTGGGTTTAAGTAAAAATGCGGCAAGGTCCATGATCTAGAGAGGCGTGCTCAACATTTCGCGCTTGATCAACCAGTTTCGTCCTAAAGGTTTTGCCTTGTGTCTTGTCATTCTTGCGGCGTTCCTATTTGTTCGTTCAGACAACCAGGTAAGTGCGGCATTGGTGGGAGTGGCCAAGCAAATTGAGGAGCGCAAAGATGTAGCTCCAATGGTTCTGGCTGAAACTTTGATGGGTTTGGATGGAGTCCATACTGGGCGGACCAATGCTTTTGAAGGCAGTGCTTTGCTCCTACATGTAGGTTTCTCACTCAGCTCTCCTTTTTCTATTTTATCACTCGTTCTATTTTTACCTCAACGCTCGAGTTTAGGCTTTCTATGGCTCTTTACTTGTTTTCTCTCTCATACAGACTTGGCTTTCTGATAAGGCTGCCCTTCTGGAGGCGGTGCCGCGGAACAAGATCCATGAGACACAAAGCTTTGTTCAGAGGGAGTATCGGGAGTTTCACAGGAGTGTTCGTGGTTGGGTTCAGGTGTTTTCCCAGCTTAAAGAGGACACAATTTCTTGGTGCTTGAACTGGATGGACCGTCTGACCATGACGGTGAGCAACATGGGACGTCATAGGATTGTTCTGGCAGGTCTGACTTGCTGGACCATTTACATTCCTTACCGTGTTCTTCGTCAGCTTGGTGTTAGTCAAACAATACCGCTTGTAAATCCTGAAAACTTCGTCATGCCAAATTTCAACCATGCAACTATCCAGGCTTATTAGTGTACTTGGAGGGAGCGTGCGATTGTTCCCAGAGATCAGCATTCCAGCATTGTGCTTACGGGGTGTTACAAAAAATGGTTGGTACAAGAAATTGAAGCAAGAGAGAATGAAAATCAAAATTGACATTTGCTTTAGTCTTAATGTACCCGAAATAAATTGCTGACCCATGACATGTCTCATGTGGACCGATGCTTTGCTTTTGTTGTGTTGTTGTGAAAGATTCATGCTCAGCCATGTAATCGAAGAAATCAGTTTGAATAAAAAGTGAATTGTGAAAGTTTTCCGCTTTGATTCTCATTGATTGTGATTGTAAGCGCGAATGACGGCTATGGATAAACTCAAGAGATGTTACAAAAGATCGTGACCGGTCCTCAATGTGAGGATGCCTACGTATCCTTAAAAAGGAATCAGGTCATGACGTAGTTCATGCATATAATTTTGGCTAGGGTTCACTCGCGTATTTTCACTCACCTTTTGTGCTCTAATTTTTGCCTAGTACCGCCTTTTCGGGTTTTCGGTCTAGCGAGCTCTTTTGATGGACTTGTCTTGAATTTTGCCTAAGCCGCCCAATGTGGGTTTTTGACTTAGCAGACTTGCTCTAATTTTTGCCTGGCACTGCACGCCCTTGCGGTTTTCAGTCCAACGAGCTTCTCTCAGGGGTAGTATCGCTTGAGTTGATCCATGTTGACCAATGTAGAGAATTCGTTGCCGTCGAGATCGATGAGCTGAGTTGCGCTTCCAGACAAGATCTTCTTGATGATGTATGGCCCTGACCACTTTGGCCGAAATTTCCCGCGTGGATCGAAAACTGGAGCCCGGATCTCCTTTAGATTCATACCTCCTTCTTGCAGATTCCTGGATTTGACTTGTCGTTGAAAGCGCGTGCGATTCGGCATTGATATCCTTGAACATGATACAAGGCATTGAGCCTTCTCTCGTCGAATAGCATGAGTTCTTCGAATCTTGCATTCTGCCATTCAGCTTCCTTGATGTCAGCTTCTATTAAGACTCTCAGTGATGGTACCTCAAGTTCAATAGGAGAATGGCTTCCATACCGTAAACCAAAGAATAAGGCGTTGCCCCTGTCGGGGTACGGATAGATGTCCGGTATCCCCAAAGTGCTAACGGTAGTTGTTCATGCCAATTTCTTGCAGACTGAATGGTTCTTTCCAGTATCGACTTGATGGTTTTGTTGGCAGCTTCTACAACTCCATTGGTTTGTGGCCGGTAGACGGTTGACTTGTGGACCTGGATCCCAAAATCTTCAAGAACTTCTGCGGCTCTACCCTTGAAGTGAACGCCATTGTCGGACACGAATGCGTGAGGTACGCCATACCGGTAAACGATGTTCTGCTTGATGAAATGAGCGACATGAACTGCTGTGAGAGTAGTGTAGGATGCAGCCTCAACCCACTTGGTGAAATAATCGATAGCGACCAGAATGAATTTGTTCCCAATTGAAGCAGCCGGGGTGATTTTGCTGATGACGTCGATGCCCTAGGTGGAGAAAGGCCAGGGTGAAGTCATAGAATGTAGCTCTGATGGCGGTATGTGCATGAGATTGGCATGGATCTGACACTTGTGACATCGTCTCGTATACTCAATGCACTCGATTTCAATGGTAGACCAGTATTACCCTTGTCGCAAGATTTTCTTGGCGAGCATCGTTCCGTTCATGTGAGGGACACAGACCCCGTTGTGTACTTCTTCCATGATTCTAGTTGCTTCTCCGTCGTTTGCACATAACTTGTGCATTCTGCAGTGGGATCTTCGGTACAGCCTGCCCCCGCAGATAATGTAGTGAGAAGCTAGCTTCCGGAGAGCGATCTGATCCTTCTTGTCAGTTCCCATCGGATATTCGCCCTTTTCAATGAAGTTCCAGATGTCGTGGTATCAAGGAAGACCATCGTCAGACTCATCAACAGCCATGACATACTCATAAACAGGCTTGTCCCTTTGTTCAATCATAATTGGTCGAAGCTTGATTCCGTTAGGTATCTCCACCATTGAAGCTAATGTTGCCAAGGCATCGGCAAACCGGTTGTTTAATCTGGGCACATGAGTGAAAGTGACAACTTGGAATCGATGGATCAGATCGTCAAGGTCCTTATGGTAAAGCTTCAACTTGTCTTCCTTGACCTTCCAGTCGTCGTTTGCTTGTGAAACCACTAAATTGGAATCTCCAATCACCTCCAATATTTTGACACCGATTTCTAGGGCAGCTTCCATCCCCACGATACATGCTTCGTATTCAGATTGATTGTTGGTGACCTCAAAGTTTAGCTTGAAAGCAAGAGGGATGTGTGACCCTTATGGTGAGATAAGCAGAACTCCAATCCCGAATCCTTTCTGGTTAGCAGCCCCATCGAATTAAGCTAGCAAAAGCAACCAGCGTGCCAGCTTACCCGTGAGTGCCGATTTCTCAAACAGGTATTTAAGAGGGTCCATCCGAGAGATCAGCCTTACCGAGTAGGCTAACATATAGTGTCTCAGCTTTTTGGAAGCCCACATCAAAGCCCACATCAAAGCCCAGGAAACCTTCTCCAGGGGGTGTACCGTTCCTCGCATCCTGCCATTTTCTTGCTAATGTAATAGACTGCTTTCTCACTCCCACCTTCGCCTTCTTGTGCGAGCATGCATCCCATTGCTGATGAGGTAACAGACAAGTACATAATGAGGGGTTGCCCCGGTATTGGTGGCATCAGCATTGGAGGATTTTGAAGATAATTTTGGATGGCTTCAAAAGCTTTCTAGCATCTGTCGTCCCATTTGAATGGCACATCCTTCTTGAGTAATCGAAACATCAGCTCGCAAGTTGAGGTTAACTTGGCGTTGAATCTGCTGATAAACTGAATTTTCCCGAGAAAGCTTCGTACTTCCTTTTCCGTTCGGGGTGGCTCCATTTCGAGAATAACCTTGATTTTGGAAGCATCTATCTCGATTCCTCGTGTAGTGATCATGAATCCCAACATCTTTCCAGCTGTGACACCAAACGTACACTTCTCAGGATTGAGACGCAACCGATATTTGCGAATTCTTTCGAAGAATTTTCTGAGGGCGGGTAAATGCCCTTCCTTTTCCTTGGCTTTGACAATCATATCATCCACGTAAACTTTGACTTCTTTGTGAATCATGTCATGTAGCAACGTTGTGGCCGCCCTCTGATAGGTTGACCCGGCGTTTTTCAGTCCAAAGGGCATGACCCTATAACAGTAAGTGCCCCACTCTGTGGTGAAAGTAGTTTTCTCATGGTCTTCGGGAGCCATGAGAATCTGGTTGTATCCTGAGAAACCATCCATGAAAGAAAGAAGTGCATGCCCTGCAATATTGTCCACAAGTACATCTATGTGCGGCAATGGGAAATCATCTTTAGAGCTGGCCTTGTTCAGATCCCTGAAGTCTACACAGACTCAAATTTTTCCGTTCTTCTTAGGGACAGGAATGAAGTTTGCAACCCATTGAGGGTATTCTGTTACCATCAGGAACCCAACATTTATCTGTCTCTGGATTTCCTTCTTAATTTCCAACACCCAGTCAGACCTCATTTTTCTTAGCTTTTGTTTGACAGGTTTTGCATCCGGATAAAGCGGGATTCGATGCTCCACAATCTCAGGGTCGATACCAGGCATATCTATGTGTGACCTTGCAAAAACATCCTCGAATTCTTTCAGGAGATCCGAGTGGGCTTTGAACTCTTCTGGAGATAGTCCGGAACCAATTTGAACCATGCGCGGATTGTTTTCATCTTTCAAATTTATAGAAACAATTTCTTCTTTTATAGGCTGAGCATGCCTTTCGTCTTCCCTTCTGATTAGAGATCGAACTTCTTCTGGAATTTCTTCCTCGAACTCAATCCCTTCATCGTCAGGGTCAACACAATTTATTTCAGATACATCAAGATAAGCAAAGTCTACTTCATTGATAGCAAATGCGGGGGCCCCCAGGGGCGTGATACATGAAGGTGGCCTCAAATTCAAAAGAAAAGTGATGATGCGGGGGGATGACAGATACTTGTTCCGAGTCAGACTCAGACTCAGATTCTGACACAAATTCAGTGCTAATGTAAGTGATCTTAGGTACAAAAGTGCAATTTTTATAAATTCCATTGGCATCCACAATGAGTGTAGTAACATCTCCAAGGGCATCCTGGCTCAGCATCACCAGCTCTACCTCCTCGGCAAGCTCCAAATCAGGCTTCAAATCAAACAGCATCGCAGCAGACTCGTCTTCTCTCACACCCATCATGCTCTCTTCCCCGAACAACGATTGGAGATTCCCTGAGTCAAGAGTTTCGATCCAGTCAACTTGGAGTGGCTTAACCAGCTATTCCCTCTTCTCGGCTTCATCGTCACTTTCCCAAGTATCATTTGCAAAGATTTCAAAAGCCTGACAGCTTAGTCTTCATTTTCACATCCCAGAACGGTTCCGGTTCCCCTTGATGGATAGCTTCTGGAGCCTTCACAAACTGAATGAGTTTCTTCTTGGTATCAGCTTGCGCTTTCTTTCCCTTTCTTGGTTCGCCGTCAGTTGACTCGTAACCAAGACCGAAGCAGTGGTTATTTGTCGAAAACTTGGAGAATTCAGCCATCCCTTGATTGTTCAGACCTAACCCCAGGCTAGGCAGGTATTCCATCTTCCTCATCATTTCCAAGGCAGTTGAGGTTACTGAGAAGTCCTCATCCATTTTGACAGTAAGGACTGATCCTGAAGTATCAAAAGAGAAACCACCGAGAGTGACATCTTCTTCTCCATGAGCGATTTCAAGTAGTGGTGCATTGTCAGGAACATGGGGACGGATCCCTGAATCTCCATGAATGGTTAAAATTCCCGTAGCCAGTCCAAGTTGGACTTTTTGGTGTAGGGATGAAGGGACCGCCATGATATTTGATCGATGGAGCCAAGGTCTACCCAGCAGCAGGTTAAAGGATGACGGAATTTCGAGCACGTGGAACTCAATGTCTATTCTGAAGTCTTCAACCACCACTTCCATTTGGATTATCCCCACTACATCCCTGCGAGTGTTGTCATATGCGCGCACTCCGAGGTTAGAAGGCTGGAAGTCTTTATTTTTGAAACCCAAGCAGTAAGTTGTCCGTAGAGGACACACGTTCAGAGCGGATCCATTGTCAAGTAGAACGATTGGGACCCATTTTCCCATGCACTTAAGAGTGATGTGCAAAGGTTTGTTATGACAAGCTCCTTCTGGGGGTAAATCTTTCTCAGTAAAGACAACGACGTGTTTTGCGCGAGCTGGAGTGAGTAGTGCCACCATGGTTTCCGGAGGAGTATCAGGTGGTACTTCCATATTGGATAGAGTTTTGATCAGCTTTTGACGATGTTCCCGGGAGGAAGAGAGCAAGCTCCAGATTGAGACTGATGCTGGAGTCCTTTCAAGCTGCTTCTGAACCATGTCTTCCGTTGTTGCTTTGTTCCTTTGAGGTGGTTGAGTAATAACTTCTGGCTCGACCGGAGATGAATTTTCCTGAACGGGATCGTCCCAGACGAATTCTTCTGGCTGAGTTTGGTGCGAAATGTTTCTTTGAAGATTAGCCGGTTGATAGATTCGGCCGCTTCTCGTCACCCGATTGACTGTATCCTCCCAAAGTTACTGGTTTTCACCCCAAAAATCTGCAAATCCTTCACTGACTTGGCTTCCCTCTTCTGTTTTTAATGTTGATCTTCAGACCACAAGTCTATCAAACTGTTCGGAGTTTCCTGACTGCTGATATCAATTGCTTCCAATTTTGTTTTCAGATCTGCCACTTCTGAATCTTGCCAGAAAGACTGGTCTAGCATGGATTTATTGACTATCCATACTTCATTGCTGTCGACTCGGATGTCGATAACTTCGTCTTCATTCCATGTGGTTGTCTGGGGATCTGTGACCAGAACTGATACGTCGAAAGCGTGTGAGAATGGCGCGGATGGCTGCGGGAGAGATTCTCCGATAATGTATGCTTGAGGGAACCAATCATGATCACTGAAGACCGATTCGATGGCCTGATGGTTTCCTTCTTCGAGAAGTTGAGATATCGAGTGGTTGCCTGAAGAGTTGTGCTGAAATAAAGCTGGGAGTGAAACTACGTCCAGAGGGTCAGCACAGATTGTTATCTCTTCAACTTGACTGATATTAATACCTTCTGGTATGTGAACAACTGGCTCGTCGTGACATTCTGGGACGATGTACTGGCTCGGGTCCCAAGAGATTAAGAAAGAACCGAACAATGCTCGTTGGGAATCCTCCCATTCCTGATCGTTCATTGCCCATTCTCCTTCTTCAGCGAGGTCACTCCATTTGGGTTTGGGCTTCTGTTCAAAGGTCCTAATGGCATAGATTTCCCGATCTTTCGGCACTGGGACAAAGGGTTTTGGTTCAGTGATTGGCACGACGTACAGGCTTGGATCGAACTGAGTAGGGTCTTGGCCTTTTGAAGTGGAGCTAAAGGATATTTAGTTGATTTGGATGTTTTGTTTGTGGTTAGGCAAGGGATTGGAAATGGTATTGGGTTTTTGCTTGGGAATTGGGATGGTTCCGTCATCCACAAAGTCTTGGACTATGTGTTTGAGGCAGATACAATTCTTGGTATGATGGTCGGGCATTTGGTGGTAGGCACAGTAGACATTTGGGTTGTGGTTTGCAGGAAGCTCTTTGGGTGGATCAAGAGGTTTGATGGCATTTTTCTCGAGGAGTTTTTTGTAGCCAGTGGTAAGAGGGAAAGGGAATTGGTAAAATTCTCTTCTTGGCTGTGAGGTGTTTTGGATAGGTGGTGATTGGGTGGCTATTTGGTTAACTGATTCAGTTTTGACTGGCTTGGGATTGGAGGAACTGGCTTGGGCTGGATTGTAGGTGTTTGGTCCGAAAAGGGTTTTGCTATTGCCGGAGTAGACTCGCTTAGGTCGAGAAACAGATTCTCCTTTGTCAAATATGCTAGTGCGGATTGCGTCTTCAACAGAAAGGCTGGCTTCATAAAAGGTTTTGAAGTCGGCGGAAGTCTGAAAGACTACCAGGTGTTTAGCAAAGTCTGGTTCCAGGTTCCGAGTGATAATCCTCATCTGTTCTTTTTCCGAAGGCCTGTCCATCATTTGCGAAGCCTTTCCTCTCCAGCGTTTGACAAAGTCGGCGAAAGATTCGTTCTTTCCCATCTTTGTAGATTCTAACTCACAAATGGTCATTTCCAGTTGGATGTTGTAGTTGTACTGAGCCACAAAGGCTACCCCAATGTCCTCCTAGGTCTTTTTCTTTGAATTGTCTAAGTTCAGGAACCAACGGAGTGCAGATCCCGTCGGGGTTTGCTGGAACATCCGAGCCATGGCGTTCTTTTCCACATCTTGAATTTGTCAGGCAGCTTGGCATTAGGGAACATGCATAAATTTTCCATATCAATGCCTATAGCAGCGATCTTTTCTTACTTCTAAACTGATTCCTCGAGCTTGGCTACCTTGGCCATCACGGTTTCCATCCCCGGGTGATTATTTGATGATTCCCCAGAAGGCAATTGGAGAAGTAATGTCATGAATTAGGATAATCATCTGGGCCATTTGCTTGCTATTAGCGGCTCGTTGATCCTCCAAAGCTTCTTTGAGAATCTGAACCTCGGTCTTCTCCGTCTATTCTGTGTTCTTGGTCATGACTGGAAGAACAAGCTGACTGTTCTGCTCTTGACTCAATCCGAATTAATCGTTATTGGGGAGTTCGAGCGCAACCAGGTGCAGGAGTGTTCTTGTTTTTGCCAATGGTTATGTACTGATGGTATGAACAAGTTAAATCATATTGTGCATGCAATCTATTTACATGAAAGAGCTGTTATGCAAGATGCAAGATTGCCCCAATTTCCTTTGATTTTCCTGAATACAACGGCCGGACCGAGGTTGCCTACGTATCCCCGTGGAGAGGAATCAGGCCGTAACATAGTTTGAGACTGCAAATTGGCTCCCAAATTTTTATGAAAAGATGTCTTTTTTCATAATCACCCAAGCATGGAGTGATACAAAAGGAGTTTCAACAGACAGAAAACAGACTCGATAAGCAAAGTACAGGTCATTACAGACTCGGTAAATAACCCGTACAGAAAACAACAACAGACTCGATAAGCAACTGCAACAAACTCGGCATTCGGGCTAGGTAACTGATGCTGACTTTTATTCTAAAAAGGGCCCTTGACGGCTTGATCAGATCTGGTTGTGGCGCACACTTCAACTTGTTCAGGTTGTGGCTTCACGGGATGGAATGAGTTGGGATGATCGGGCTGGATGGTGAACTGGCTTCACCGACCTTCTGCTTTCCTTTGTAGGCCTTGGCCTCTTCATCCTGCTGTTTCTCCCTAGCATGGTGTTCCTAGAGCTGGTGGGGGGATATGCCCTCTTTGTCGAGAAGGTAATCCTCGTAGCAGCCATCACAGTTGCATTCGTCCCAGTATTTGTGACCAGTGACTGGGTCATCAAAGTAGTACACCGGGTTACCTACTTCGTCAATGTACTTGACCGGTGGCATGGGACAAAAGTCTTCATCATCTTCTTCGTACATGATAGTAATTTTGTCTGGGAGCATATTCGGGTTGTTGTCTCGCGTGATGTGGAATTTCCAACCTGGATGGCTTTCAGTGCTGTTCCACTGATTCAGCGTGTGTGACTGGTCGGGTTTGATGATCTGGTCAACCCATTTGTAGAGCTTTACACCTTCAGGTGTCTTTTCCTCAGACTTGGGGGATTCGTACTTTTCAATGATCCAAATAGGGGCGTTGTGGTGAGTGGAGAATGTAGACTTGAGTCTCTTGTTGCTTGGTTGGTCAGCCATTGTTTTCTTTGACAAGAGGAGTACTGATTTTATTTGGAGAAAAGAGGAGCCTATTTGCAATGGTTTTTGAAAAATGGGTTTTTTTTTTTGGTATTCAGCCTAACCAGAGATTATTGGGGCAATCCTCCGGTGAGTGGAGTAATAACCTAGGGTCAATCTAATTGGTGTATGCATGCAAAATGAGAGCAGTATATACAAAAGCAGTAGACGGGCAGCATGATATGTGCGAAAAGCGATAAACAGGCAGCATGCTGACAGGGTATAGGAAAACAGTAAACATGTAGCAGATATATCACGAAATCCTACCCTATGGTCCTGTCTTAGGTTGGAAAGTTCTAAGGCTATCTATATGCAAAGGCTGGTTTTGGTTTAAGGGGGTTCCCCAGATTAGAGCCAATATTTGCCTCCCCTGAGCCAAGAATACTGATGTGGCAAAGGTAGTAACGGCAAGATGACTCATCATCGTACAACGTTGCCGAGAATCCTGGGATGTCCTAACACCAGCAAGCTGGGTAGGGTAACCAGGACGCAGCGGCGAGGCTAGTAACCATGCACGTGCAATGCAAAAGTTTAACAATAAAATCTTTTCGAAAATCCCACAAATATTTTTCAAGTTTGGCTCGCTTTTTAAATTAATCAAGACCTTGAAATTTTACTCATGCAAACAATCGGGAAAGCTCCAGTCCAGACTGATCGGGCTTTCACCCTGACATCAATCCTTTATAGTACAGCATGAAGCGCGTACTTGGTGTCAAGCTTTCGAAGGGTCGTTTTATAAGTGTAAAATGTCAAAATAAAAATTAATTTAGAAAATATCGATCCCCAGCGGAGTCGCCATTTTGTGGACGTCCGTTTCGGGAGCCCACATGTTTTTGGTTGTGTTTGTGAAAAAGGGCGATCCGAGAAAAAAAGAAAAATTTAGAGTCGCCACCCGGGGTTTGATTTTGGAAAATGTTAGGTACCCGAGAAACCGTTTAAAAAATAATGACTCTTTTGGTCGGTTTCTTACGTTTTTTTTTTCAATCCTTTCTCCCGCTGTCGAGCCGTTCGACAGTGCGAGATATATATAGAGGAGAGGTGAGATTTGAACGAAAGAAAAGAGCGGGCTCATGATTGATTTAGGCGTATTACGCAATCGAACTGAGCTGCTGGACAACCCGGGAATCCCGTTGATGGGACAAGGGTGCCGTACGGTGTCCAATATGTGTCGTACGGTGCAAAGTATAACACCGCATGGTGTTCATGGAAAATCAAGCCGTATGGTTCAGGAGATGAGGTCGTACGGTTCAGGTAGGTTTTGGGTTTTTGATCCATTCGACTCGAGGAACTGTTCGAGGTACATTTCGCGCGTTCTTTTCATCATTGGGGATGCACAAGTCATTAAAATTGGGGTGTCTACAACCTATCCCAGTATGTTTACTCATTACGGGAACTTTCTCAGTTTATTGAGTCAAAAACTCTTTGAGTTGAAAAGTGTGTAAATTTTTAAAAACACCCTTTAAAACAATCAGTAACAAATTTGTTGGGTTATAATTAATTTAAAAGACTATAGGGGCATTATTGGAACTTTTCCTTTTAGTGATTTCTAAAACAAAGAAATTGCAAACAAATTAGAACAGCCCAAAAAGGGAACTTGAGCAAACAAATCAGGATGGAGGGAGTAGTTCTCTCGTACTGAGGATGCAGAAAACTTTCAAGAATAGTCCACAGTGAAAGACGCGAAGTCCTCTTCGGATAAAGTCTCTTACTATGTGTGTGACTTTATATTGGGGTCTTGCATATTTATATTGCAGTTGCTTTGACTTTGTGTGGTTTGTAGTTTAATTTTACCGTTTCATCATCCGTGTTTTTTTGTCTATAATGATTTTTTATTAATTTAGTTTTTACTTTTTGGATATATATTGTATATCTTTATTCAAAAAGTAAAAAAGTTGATTAAAATGTTGTAAAAAAATTGACTAAAGACTAAAAATCACGCAACCCATACAAAGGTTGAGAGTGGTTCATTCTAAAAAAGAGAATAGGCAAGAGAAAACTTTTATGAGAGAGAAGAGAGAAGACTTGTACTCTATGTTATTCAATTATAGTGGACTGATGCGACTCCCTTGATTTTTTTCTTTGCATTGAGGTTTTCCTCCTATATCTGTTTGTCTTTCCTGCTTTTCTATTCATTATGCATTCTTTTCTGTTTTGCAATTTCTATCACTCTAGTTTTTAGATCCATGGTGGCGTTGTGGATTGAATATGTTATTCGATTCCTAACATTGCATATGTGGACAATCCTGCAAAATGAAATTTGGTTATAAAATCATCTACCAATTTATTATGTGCTTAGCAAAAAATAACATATTATGCCTTATCAAGGCGAATGTTATGGTGTCTCCCATCTTATCACAACGAATTTAATATATCTCCTATCTTATGGTGTCTCCCAATCGTAACATATTACGTCTTATCAAAGAGAATGTTATACCAATGAGTGATTAATGTTGTGACGGGGACGTTGTAAGAAAAGTGTTTTGAAAATGTTATGAAAGCTGTCATACATGATATGGTGAAAATGTTATGCCATGCATTTTGAGGTTTAAAATGTTACGTCACCATTTGTGATTTTTTCATTGCACCTCTTATGATTAATGTTATGTTATTGAGTGCAATGGCAAACCCATGTTATGAGGTGGGGGTGGTGCCCCGACCACCCCCTTTTTGGCTAATACAACCCATGTATATGGTTTATTGACATCATATACACCATGTTTCCATGCTATCTGTTGGGAAACGAATCCTAGAACCCAGTAATTACGCGTACAGATTAGACAAAAAAAATAAAAATACAAACCCTACAAGGCGGAATTAGTGTTTACCTCTCATCCGTAGACACGAACGCCGGTTGACTTGTTTCTTTTAGAACTTGACAGACCCATTACTGTACACAACAAACTATGCTCAACAGTACCTCATGATCTTCTGCCATATTCTCTTATACCTCGATCACGTAGTCAAGCGTGAACTTCTACGTGGTCTCTTTGTTCTCTATCTCACAGCCTCTTTTCTAATTTTCTGAATGATTGTTCTGAGATCTAGAGAACATAACCATATATTTATAGGGCTAGAGCAGAGACCTGAGAAGAAATAAATCTGGGCTCCTTGTATAAAACTGTAAATAAAAAAACCTAATCTCACCCGGATTCTATTCTTATTTCACAAATTATAATTCACCACTAAAGAATTATAATTGTACTCCCATCTTTATCTCGATTATATTTTGAGCTCCTCGTTATTAAATACTTATTAATCTCCCCATGTTAAGATTACAGATACCCGTTGATTCCATTAAATTACTGACAATCTCCCACTAATCAACATCTTCAAAATACCTTGAGACTTTCCACTTAACTCATTCGATATGTCGGATACAAAAATCCACCTGCAAGGTTTGACATAATCGAAACTTATAAGCTTACTCAAGGGGTATCATCAATCCCTAACAGGACGTGGATTCCATCAATAATTAATATCCATATATTTCATGCATATAATGTCGTGACCCAACTTACCAAGATTTTTTGAAAGGCAAAAAACTTTATTAATCTTTGAACAATACAAAGATTAAAAGGGAATGAGGAGCAGAAAACAAAACCATACGGCTAGAAAATGCAACCCCAAACCCCAAAAAGTTGGCAAGATGCCAACCAAACAGGCATATTACATGGATTCCAAAAAGCTATTAAGTCTAAAAAGAAAATCATCCATAGAGAAAGCATTTCCCCCAGATTTGGCTTTGATCCAAAATGCAACTCTTGTCTTGAATAGCTCAGAGATCTTCAACCAATGCACCTTCAATGGATAGATATTTGCCCTAAGTTGTGATGCTCCCATCTTCCGCTTGAATATCCAAATTATGAACGACCCATTCCACCTTATCCAATCTCCTTTAAGTATTACCAAAAACATCTATAGCCCAAATTTTCAATGCCTCTATCATCTCCTTCAATTTCATGCTAAGTCTCATAGCTTTCCACCTATGGTTTTGAGTGACTCCTCAAGCACTTTCCACAATCTTAAGACACTCCTTATTTTCCAACCAGGCATAAAAGAACCTGAATGGATTTGGACCCCATATTCTATCATCATCCATTAACAAAATAGGACAATGATCAGAATGGGTTCTAGCAAGACCCCATTGGTTCAAGCCAATCAGAGTGTAGTAGGAACCTAATAATTTTGCTCAACTTCTTGAGCGTATGACCAAGAATAAAGTCTGCCAAGTAACGGCAGATCCATGAATTCTTATTCCTCAATGAAATGATTGAAATCTTGCAAGACTCTATCTCTGATGGAGCAGCCTTGTCTTTCGTATGTGTTTCTGATTTCATTAAGGTCTCCACCTAAACACCAAGGGTTTGGGAACTGAGGTCTCAAAGAGCACAACAACTCCCACAATCTTCTTCACAGACTTTCTCCAGCTTCAAAAGATTAGAATTCCAAATGCATGGCAAATCTCCAGCAAAGTCCACAACATCCACTTCAAACAAAACCATAATCACAATGTCGCCAAAAGTAGTTGATGAATTATTCATGGATTTCAATTTTGTTTCTTGCAAAAAAAGAACATCTACATTTCTGACCCTGATTATCTATTTGAGCTTTCAATTTTATACCTTTTTCCCAATCCCCTTATGTTCCAATATAGAATCTTCATTTTCTTGGGATATCAGACCTCACATTGTTGCAACCTCATTTATGGCCATCATTTTGATGATCACCTCTTCATCATCACCCATAAAATCCTCGCCAATAATCTTGGAGACTGTCCTTGAAGCCTCTTCCTCATTTAGGATAATACGGTTCCTGTTTTTTATCCCATTTGTGGATACAGAGAGCAGCAGCAGCAGCAATTGCAGATCTGAAGATTACATTTTTATTTTTATTCTTCTTCTTCCACCTTTTTTGGGTTTAGGCAGGCCAATAAGTTCCTCCACTGATTTCTGTCTTCTTTTGCATTTCTCAGCCCCTTTTGGTTTTAAATTCCTACTAAAAGGTGCCCAACTCTAACTGGATTCCATTTCTGACTCTCGAAATGATTGTTCCACTTCATGTTCCTCTTCAATGATAGCCTTGGATAGGTCATGGCTGGTATTTAGTTCAAATCCTGCAGTGTTATTGGCCTCAACAAAACATGCACTAAAGACCATTGCATTTCCTATAACTCTTGTGACTGATTACCAGTGTTAATTACTGCCAGTTGTTCTCCCATTTGTTCACCCACAAAAGACTCTTCGACTTCTTTCTGCCTTGAACAGGTGTCTCCAACAAAAGACTCTTCAACTTCCACCTCTTTAGCATTCTGAATATTCAACCTCTGTCCATCATTTTCTTCACCCAAATTTACTGGATCTTTATCCCTTTCCTCATCATGCTTTGATAACAATTCCTCATTGGGATCTTTCTCCTCGTCACAAATCTTATCTTCGTTTTGCCTCTTGTTGTTCATCACATCCTTAATGGCAGCTGCACCATTTTCAACTTCACTTGAACCATTCTTTCTCATGGCTAGTTCAGAAGACACATCTAAGAAACTTTGCTTAATGAATCTGAAAGACTCTTCTTCGATCACGTTGATTAAGTAATTCACTTTGTCAACAACCAAATCCAGGCAACCTTCTACTTTATGAATTTGGTTTGTTGCAATTAGAATTTTGGCACAAACATAAGAAGAGCCAGTTACTGTAGATTCATCTACTTGAATAAACTGACCCCATTTATTCCCAATTTCTTTGTATGTTGGGAATGCCCAAGCGTTGAGCGGCATCCCATAACATGAGAGCCATACAAATCTTTCTGCACTGGCTTGTTCTACATCCCAAGGTTTTATTTCATCAAACCAACAATCTAGCCATTTCTCTTTTATGATTGAATCTTTAATAAGCTTATCAGGGAAAGTAATAATAACATATCTCCAACCTAGAGCTTTAATTTGTACCTTGTGTGCCCCTTCCTTGAAGAATATATACTCTAGATCTTCAGTAGAGATTAGTTTTCTGACCTTTGCTATAGCACTTCTAAAAAGCCATCCATTCCTAACTGATGAAATGTTGATGCTTCCCATATGTTCCTTTGACACAATATCCTTAGCACATGCATTTCTCTGTTCCCCTTGCTTGCTCGTTTCCTCCACCCATTTCCTTCTCCATACCTCTTTGCCTCTCTTAACATTTGAAGATTTCTGTTGTTTCTGATACCAATCCTTCCCATGCATAACCAAACCGTGTTGTTTCCATTGATTAACACTGGTTTGTCTTTGATTTCCCTGCATATCCTCCTTCCTTAAAAATCTGGCAATGTTTACCTCCAATCTGTGATTCCAATACCACGAACCCTTTACTTTTTCAATTGCTATCTCAGCATCTTCCACCCTGTAGTATCTAACAAAATCGAAATTACGACTTGTAATTTTAGTTTTTTTATTTGGGATGGATAGATCTCTGATTTTCCCAAATCTGAAAAATAGGTTGTAGACCCATATTTTGGGAATTTGATCCGGCAGATTATCGACAAAGACCGTTGTGGATCGAAGAATGTGAGGCGTTTTTCTCGAACCCCAAATTTTCCTTGTCCAATCTTCAAACATCTTCAAAAGCCCCAATATTTTCACCTTCACTCTTATTCTTCAGAGAATAATCCAAATCGATCTCAGACTTTTCGATTCACCAAAATCTTCCCAGTGGTCGGAATACCTGACAAAGATCGGAATACATGACAACTCACCAAGATTATTGACCGTAAAAAAGGATCAAACTTTATAATGAATCAAAGTCAACAACATTAAATGTGTATATTTTTATTAATTACTGTATATCCGAATTAAGAGCATAAGTATTCTTAATAACTACATTGTACTACTATCCTACTAATGGTGTGTAAAATTCCATCTAAGATTATGAACCAAAACTTATATTCCACAAGAACCGATGATCCAATCTTTTGTGTGTAAGCCGTACACTACACACTGGATCATCTACTATGTAGAATAAAAGACACATGCACAAAATACAATTATATCATGCAAACATTGCCCATAATAGATTCTCATAAAAAAAGGGGATAAAACTGATTAATAATTAATTAAGTAAGTATTAATCGATTACATAAAGCATGGCTTTTAGTATAAGTTTTTAACAATTGGCACCTCTTAGTAGTCCCAACCCAATTTACATTTTTACTGTAGAACGAAACTTGTATTGGGTTGTTCATTTACTTTCTAACCCAATATCTTGCATAAAAGAAATAAATTTTATAAATAGGAAAAAAAAAACTAACCTAAACAAGACTAAAAATTTATTTATTTTCTCATCAAATTAATCTCATTCTAGGCTTCAAGACTGGAGAAACTGGGGTCTGATTATTTTGGAAAAGCATTGATGTTCTCAACTCGAGCTCTGTTGGGTTACTATTCATTTATGTTTCATGAACAATGAATTCTTATTTGCTCACTTAAATGTAACATTTGTTCCTTGTCATTTTTTTATGTTCTGATAAGTAAAACTCTTTATACAACAATAAGCTTTATGTCTTTTTTTTTGTTTTTGTTTTTGGAACTTGAAATATCTTTATTGTAAAACATTGATTTGCTTTTATTTAAACAAAAACTATTTTCAGGAAATGAACCGATTAGGGTCTTAGAGTATTCACAATGGCCTAAGTAAAGTTATGAAATTGCTAAGGTTGTGTTTGTTCAAAAAAGTTCTCACATTGAAATAACTAAACTTAGGAACCTCCACTAACTAAATTTTGGCCATTTGATAACCAAAACTAGAAGCTTTTTGCCAATAACTAAATTTAGTTGACCCCCCATCTCCTCAATCGAGTACACTCATCATTACACAAAAGCTCTCTCTCTCTCTCTCTCTCTCTCTCTCTCTCTCACACAACAATATTTTCAACACATTATTTTTAAAAACTACAATATTTTTTTGACAAACTGCTTTTGAAATAGGGTTTTTTTTAAAAAAAAAAAAAGTATTGTATTAAACAAAAACACTAGAAGATTTTTTTCTTTTGAAAAATTGTATTTAAAACAATAAAAAAACATTTTTAAAATTGTTTTACATAGAAACTCTTTTTTTGCAAAAAACATATTTTTAAAAAATAAAAGATTTTTTTAGAACTGTTTTTTCAAAAAAGAAATTTACCCAAAAATTGTTTTCTGTTTTGAAAACTGTGATTTAACCAAAAAAAATTCAAAAAATTATTTTAAAAAACTATTTCAGAAAAGATTTTTTGTAGTTTTAAAATTTGATGTGGCAAGTTTTGGTTATTCAATTTTAATTATGTCATTGTGGACCTCTACATTGCTAATCTTAACAATCTTTTAAAATGGATAACCAAAGGTGATGTGTCAACTATAGTTATTAAAAAAAATTCAAGTTAGTCCTCTTTTGAACACCCAAGCGAAACATGAATGAACATCCAATTTGAACAATCCAATAACCCATAACAAAATAAAAGTAGTAAATAGCCCAATAAGAGAAAAATTAAAGGCAATAATATGTAAACAAATCAATTCAATTAAACACCTAACCCAAAAAACCAACATACAAATTAATCCAATATAAACAACCCAATTATAGGTAATAATTCACAATTAAATACCTAATATATTAACTCAAAACATAATGAGAAAAATTAAAAAGTAAAAAGTTCTGAACAACAATCAATTTTATATCTCCAAAAATAAGAATATAGGTTAAAAAAATATCCGTGTGAACCTATTAATTCACCATACAATTTCATATATACAATAAAACTAGTGCATTCGTGCGCCGGTTTAATTTTGCTTGACCCAAAACATAAAATTTGCCAAGGTGACATCTTATGAATTTTCGTACTATTTGATCTCATTATTCACACCACTATACAGATCTTTTTTTTTCTTTTCTTTTTACTAGTTAAATAGAGCTAGTAGTGTTATTTATTTAATTAGTTTTTGCTCGGCAATAGAGATAGTACTCAATTGTTAAGGTAATTCATAAACACCCTACTAAAAATTTCTAGAGCCGCCACTAATTGAGGAGTTAATGTTAGAGGCGATGCGGTATGCCCCAGGGGATACATTACCAACTTTATTTGTCAACATTCACTTGATAACATGTGAAGTGGCGCCATATCAAAGTGCTTCCAATCCACTACGTCCTACAACAAAGCTGCCACTCTCCTTTCATGGTCACACACAAAAGCTCTCCCAGTACACACACACTCTCTCTCTCTAGCCAACTTTTTCTCCAAAAGTTTAGACGTTGAAATTCATTGGTCTTTGTCCCCATTAAAATTTCTCCTTCCTCTTTTTTTTTTTTTTGATCACAAATTCCTCCTTCCTTGTTATACTTAATTTGCTTCCTTTATATAACCCATCCATCTTCTTCACTGTCTTTCACTCCTGAAAGCTCCATTCTAATGTCTGTCTTTCTCAAAGCTTTAGTCCTTGCTTGACAGAGGTATATATCCATCTCTCTCTCTCTCTCTCTCTCTCTCTCTCTCTCACACACACACACACACACACACACGCACACTCACGCAGATCCCAAATTGCATTTCCAAGTACATATCTCCATTAGGCTAATATGCAGTCTTTTTCAAGCCCTAGACCATATCAGTTGGAATATAACTAAAGGAATCTTGAAAGGAAAAGCAATCTCTCTCTCTCTCTCTCTCTCTCTCTCTCTCACACACACACACAGAGTAAAACTCACATAGGACTTACAAGCACGCATCTCTATTAGGCTAATAGGCAGTACTTATATGTATCCATCTATTCGTTATTGTGGTAGAACACATCCGTTCACAGCACAGGACAAGAAATTGACTCATAGCTAGAAAAATAGATAAAATCTAATTAAAGTCTTTGTTACTTCTTGCAGAGGGGAGCCAAAAAAAGAAAAAAGAAAGAAAGAAAAGGATGCAAGCATAAGTCATATCCTTTGGGTGCGTATGTACTTTCCTTTTCAAGGCTTATTTGGCAGTGGTGCAATCACAATGTATCCCTCAAACAACAATGGCAACACCAACAATACTCTTGACCAAACAATACCTTATCACAAGCCTTCTCTTTCAGACCACAACCACCCTCTCATCCCCTCTTCTATTTTCAGCTCTCCTTCTCCTTACATTCACTACGAAGACGACCTAATTTTCCTCCAATACTTTGTCCAACATCATCATCATCAACAACAACAGCAGCAGCAGCAGCAGCAGCCTCTTATACCCGAGGTGTCCGCTCCTGATTCAAACAACAGTGAGATTCATAATCGCCATAAATTTCTGGGTCTCGTTGAGCAGATCCCGAAGAAGAGAATTTCTAAGAAAGATCGTCATAGCAAGATCGAAACGGCCCAAGGTCCGAGGGACAGGAGGATGAGATTGTCCCTTGAAATTGCAAGAAAGTTCTTTAATCTACAAGACATGTTGGGAGTCGACAAGGCGAGTAAAACCGTTGGATGGTTACTGACCAAGTCGAAAACCGCAATTGAAGAGCTCAAGAGAGGTTCTGCACATGTGAAAAACAGTAGCAGTATTGTTGGAGGAAACAATTATAGTGCTTCTTCTACTTCTGAGTGTGAAGTCGTGTCCGGGATCGCTGAGTCAGCGGTTGATGGAAACCGGCATGCGAGGAACGGGAAAGGCTCAAAAACTTTAGGGAAAGAGAAGAAAAATGTTAGGGCGATTTCGCGAAAATCGGCATTTGATCCTATCGCTAGGGAATCGAGGGATAAAGCAAGAGCGAGGGCAAGGGAAAGGACTGAGAAGAAAAAGTTTGATGAATCAAAACAAACTCTGGAAGCCGTGAATCGTGATACGAACCAACTAGGGTCTCGGAGTCATTTCAAAAACTTCGAAGAGTCCAGTAACCAACGCCTTGATTTGCTTGCTGATGTTGATCAAGAGCTGAGCTCATCCATAATCTTCAATCATGACAACGGAATTTCTCAAGAGGTTAGTTCTAAACTTTTCATGGATTTTTG
This sequence comes from Vaccinium myrtillus, assembly GCA_016920895.1. Lineage (NCBI taxonomy): Eukaryota > Viridiplantae > Streptophyta > Magnoliopsida > Ericales > Ericaceae > Vaccinium > Vaccinium myrtillus. The sequence continues at coordinate 21,732,399 of CM029277.1, forward strand.
AACTCAAGATGAAATCAGTAGTAGTGCATTAATAGCAAATCTAGGCATATTTTGTGAGCAGTCTGATTCAAGTCTTACCAGTGTGAGCTGTAGGCTGTAGCTTTCCCTTTCTGTTTTGTTCTCTCTCTTTTTCCAAATCAGCTAAAGGGAATTTTATTAATCTCAAGTACGTCGTCGTACAAGAGCTGATTAAAGCTCCTATTAAAATCTTGATACAAAATCATGATATGGAAAAGAAAAGAAAAGAAAAGAAAAGAAAAGAAAAGAAAAGAATTTAATGATACCGAGCTCAAGCATTTGAATTCTAACCCTTCCCACATAATTCTTTGCAGAATCATTTCACAGGATTTCAAGTTTATGGGAAGCCGTATTGGGATGCCTACAACATCATAAATCTATGTTAACAATCGCCTAGCTAATATCTTCTTTGGTGATTTGAGTGGTCAAGATTAGAAAGAGTGAAAATGTAGAAATTGTAATAATTAAGCAGATACATAGATATATTGTTGTGAATATTGTTGTGTTTTGAACTGGTTTGTGAATGATTGTTATATATAGATTTATAATTTGCTATTGTTGGAAACTTCAATTTCTTATTCTAAGATTTTTTGTGAACTTTTTTGAACCTTCTATGGTTACAAATGACAATCAAGATGCATGAACCTAAACCTAACAAGATTGGATAAGTTCAGTACCACATGAAACTTTACACAGCCCCCATTGCGACAGTGTTACTCTATAATTGTCCCTTCAGCATTTCATACATGTGATCAGTACAAAACCTTTAGTAAAAGGAAAAATGGACAGGTTAGGGATCATTTGATGGAAAACATTGCCAATTTGTGCACACACACACGTGTGTACATATATATAAACATACACACATATAATTTCACCAAAATATTGATGACAAACAAATATATTAGATGCGGAAGAGTACAAACTACAAAGTGAAAATATACGGGACTCTTGAACAAGCTGTTGGGACCAAGGTTTTAAATAAAGGTAGTTTCGTATCGTGTCGGCCGTTACTTGACGGGATTTGGAACCTTCAGTACCATTATTAACTTCCGTATTGGCCAATACGGATTGATACAGTTCGATATGGGCTGAATGTAGCCGTATCCCGGTTGGAACAAGAGAAAGTGAAAGCCCAGTTATTTGGAGACTTCTTTACCATGCTGAAGGTGCGAGTTCCAAATCTCACCAGGTGGGTGGACCAGAAACTCCAAAATCCCTTCCCCTCGCCCGTATGCTAGAGTAGATGTAGGATTATCAAGTCAAAAACATGAAAAAAAAAACAAGCTGTGTGGTGAGACGAGGGGTTCATCAACTATATATATGATCATTTGCACCATGCTTCTAAAGTAAACTGAAACCAAACGCGAAACTAAAAGTAAACTATCTAACCAAACACAACCCTCATCATTTCATCATAAATTATGGTTTGGAAGAATCCAATAAAATCAAATGGTAGGCTACGCACCCCAATTAAGTGTCCACCGTATGCACCGCCTTCGTCTTCATATTGCTTGTGAGAAAATTCATAACATTTTTTTAAACATTAATAGCATCACAACAAAATATCACAAGTTTATGTGAGAATGTTATGGACTTTTACACAGTACTTATGAATTTTTATACAATTCATGTATTGTACACACCCAAATGTGGAAATATGCATTGTAGCATTTTCCTACCGCAACAGTTCAGGATAAGGAATCTTTGATCGATGGAATAGAGTTCTCAAATTAATGCGTATTCATCTTTAAAAATATCATATAGATACTTATACACACAATCTCTATTTTTATGATTCCACTCCAGACCATGAATTGGTGAACAGAATTGTCTCCATGAGAGCTTGACCAACTAAGAAATTTACTGTACCCTACTTCTTTCCAGACTTGAAGTCACTATCTAGTGATACATGAGTTCATGAACTATGAGTCAAGGAAACTGAAGATAATTCCACTTCCAATTTTGATTTATTACTTTTGGGTGATTTGACATCAAAACTAATGAGAAGTATTGAATCCAGGGTTGCCTTATCATATTCATATCTAATAGCAGGCTAAGTTTGGCCAGGAATAAGAAGTCATGATAGAGAACTTTAGACCCTTAGCTATAATAAACATCAGAGAATAATAAAAACAATCGAAATCTCACGAATCTTTGTTTCGTATCCGATTAGAGTCTGGTATCTAAGTTATTTTTTCATATTCGTACTGTAAAGGGCTATAAATCGAAATCATTTTTTACCATAGCATTCTTTGAATTTTGGTCAATCCTTCCCCCTGTGATTTCCAATCAATCTTATCACTTTTCTTAATTGTCATTCTACTAGTCTATTATTGTTTTTTTTATCGTTAACCTACTCACGTGACAAATACTTGTATTTATGTATGCGTTATTTGGCATTTATCGAAAGGTATTCCAATAAACGATCAAACAAACAACCACCAAGTCATTCAAAGAAGTTAACTCTACGTGTGTGACTGTATGTTAGATATTTACACAGTAGTTTGAGATTTGGGTTTATTTGAGGGTTCTTTTCGTTTCATATCCATGCATAATAGTTACGGTACATGACTCAAATCCAGGGATTAATTAGATGTAAAGGTTATGACTGAATAGAGTGCATCTTAAGCTTACAATTATCTCGCATCAACTACCTACTGGCAGAAAAATTTGCCCATCAAACTGTTGGGAGGTAATCTCAATGGAGCATAATGCTGTTGCTAATGCAGCAACTAATGCTGCTGCAACTATATGTTTTGGCTAGCCAAGTTTTGTTCTTATGATTTTCAGGAGCTGGGTTGTGATGTTCTGTTGTATTTATCGGTTCTCTCCTTTGTTTGGGTTGGTTTCTTGCCAACCTATTCTTCTCGGTTTATTGCTTGGTAGATGATTGTCCAAGGTTTAGGTGCCAACCTTGTTGGGGTTTATTCCTTGGTTGTGAAACTGTATTATCCATAATCATTTTAATCTTTGTATGTACCCGTTCATTCATTAATTAATAAAATCTTTCTTTGCTGGGGATAAATAAGGTGGTTAGGATACATAAATTTGTTTTTAGCAATGGGTTCACTTCCCTACGGGGTATGATATCCAAGCGTATGGAGATCCTGTTGAACCTGGTGAAACACGTTTCCTCCGTGAGAATCGGAAACGGGGAAGAAATCAGTCAGGTCAAAGCTGAACGGATGGTGAGTTGACAAGAAACCACTCTTCAAGTGATTTGGTTATTTGCATTTCAAAATTAGTGATTTGTAGATTTTGCTACCCAAGGCCAAATGCGACAAGGATTTGACGGACTAGATGAGACGGAGCAAAATAAGAACTTCGATGCGAGATTTCCAAATACGTGCCTAAAATCAAAGAGGACGGCGAAAGCCATGAGGTGTGTTGTTTTGGCAAAAATTGATGAGGGATAGATGTGAAAAAGCCCACTAGGCTAAAAGATCACGAGGCGTGGCGTGACGTGATGAGACAGACACAATGATGGGACACAATCAAGATTAGGGGTTGTGTTGGAAGGTAAACATAATGGTGGGAGTTTGAGAGAGAGATGTGAGAGAGGGAACCCTATGGGGTTTCACGAATATGCAAAATTCATACCACATTATATACCAATCCTAAAGATAAAACTTATGATCAACATTGTAAAGCCTAATCTAATCGAATGGTATAAAGTTGTCTATACGTGCAACTAAGTTCTACCTAATTTAAGAACATACCGCAATTTCTTGAACAGGTTCATCTGTGTTCAAAAAGCTTTCTTTTCATATATTAAAATTTGAGCAAAACATCTTTCCATCAACTGCCATGTATTTTCCCATATATACATGTACGAACGCACAAACGGAAAAACTTGACTATAAGAGTTCAATAGCGACTCCATGTAAGAAAAACATGAAGCAGACATTAAGACCAATTACCTAACTTGGCTTTCTTGTTGGTTCGGGTTTGCTGACAGGTTTTTTTTGCCTTGCACTTTGATTTGGTTTTTGGGTAGCTTCGTTTTGTGTTTGTTTGGCTTCATATGCACTTGCATATCTAGCCAAGATGGAAATTTGTGATGATTGGCATCCATTTTAGGATGGTGTGTCCAGAGGGGATTCAAAACTATCCGCCCGGATCCGGATGATGGGCTTGGTCAATCTTAACTCCAAATACCTGGTTTTTTTCATTCGGACTCACCAAATGTGACTTGATAGTTACATTTTTAATGTTTTGAGAGGTTAGAAACGTATTTTGGTAAGGTTACTTTTTTAGCAAGGGCACTCTTAGTGTGTGTGTGTGTGTGTGTGTGTTATGTGTGTGTGTGTGTGTGTTATGTGTGTGTGTGTTGGTGGTTTTTCGAACTTGTATTTTGGGTTTGATGAGATATTGAGAGGTGTTCGATGTTAAAACTCTCATTTTGAAACTTTAATATAAGAACAATGGAAGGAGGATAGGGTAATATACACAAAACCACAGCCCTAACTTCAAAAAAAACTCTTATTTTCATTCATTAAAGTTTGATGATTATAACATTGATCATCTTATTTATAAACTAATAACCTAAGGAACAGATAAATTCAAATAGAAACAACCTGATCAAATCTTATCTCTATTTTCAAACCAAGCAAATCCTATCTAAAGTAACACAAATAACTTAACTAGCAATCCCTAATCGATGCCCTTATTCTGCTTTTAAGTAGTGACAAAACGTTGGAGAAATTTTCGGGAGTAATTCTTTCAATTAGTGATCGAGCCTCACTCCAGTTGATCAAAACCACATAAGGCTGAGCGTTCCTAAGCTCGTGAGGCGTCAGTCAGGAAGTAGATGAACATCATCTGCTGATAGTGGACCAGATGTGCGTACAACTCGGTCTTGGGACCGAATTTTCCGAACTTCGGGTTACTGAAGTTCTTCGGGGGAGTTGCCGCTAGGATTTCATCCGAGAATGGAGATGCAAGACAATTGCTCCAGAATCTGGTCCTCCTTTGTTCGTGACAATTTTTGGGTTGAGGATTTTTGCACTTTGGTCATCTTAGTGTTGAACACAATATATCAGACATCCTCCACGTGCTTATGGCCTCGTCTTGGAGAACATCCTCGATTATGCTTAGGAGACCGATCCTTACCGTGTTTAGAAGATTGTTCCCAAGTCGCTTTTGGGACCAATCCTTACTACACTCACGATATCAGCTTCGAGTTCGTTTTGGGGATCGTCCCTTCTTTCACTCTGGGGATCGGTCCTTAGCATGCTTTGAGGACTGATCCATACCGCATTTAGGGGAACGATCCTTGTAATAACTGTAATCTCGTTGGTCTTTGCTATTCCGTCAGCCCCTCTTGTCATCTCCGTTGTACCCTAATTCTGGGTCTAATGACTCGCCGACTGTTTGATGCAAATCAGATTTTGGAAAACTAGCAGTTTATTTGTATTTATTTTATTGTTTCAATTTTAGTATTTTGTTAGGAGATTACTAATTTGGAGTTATTTAGTTTCTTAATTTAGGTTGATTCAATTTCCTATTTTATGTTTTCTTGTTTTACAAGAATTAGGGTTGGTAGCTAGTAGTTTATTTCCTTTTTAGTTTTAGGGTTGCTATTAGTATAAATAATTGATGTAAGCCTTAGGGCAAAGTAGTTTTTGAGTATTATTAAATGAAAAAAAGAGTTTAGAGAGCGTTTTCTCTAAACTATCCCGTTTGTGTTCGATTGTTGCACGTCTTTTCTGTAGTTCATGAGGCGCCTTGCATCAGTTGGTATCAGAGCATTGAGTTCCAATCCTGACTATGGCCGGAGGACGTGCTGGAGGTCGAGGGGGACGAGGTGATCGTACCGCTAATCTGGAGGGCATCTATGAAAGAGATGACGTAGCGCATGAGGCGCTAATAGAGGCGCGGTTCCAACAACTAGAACAACACTTGTTTGCAATAGTCACCTTAATCGACCAAGTTGCTACCCTAGTTATTGGGGGGAATCCACCTCGCCATCGTCCGTATAATCAGCGGCCTCATGAGGAGGACGAAAGTACGGAGGGTGAAGCGGCTAAAAACTCTTTTGCTGCGAGGGCATTCGGTGTTGGCAGGGCTGGCGACGGCGGCTAATATCAACAAAGGGGCAGAGGCCGGGAGATCATGGTTGAAAATCATGATTTCCGACCATGGGAATCTGGTTTGAAGATCAACTTTCATGAGTTCCAAGGAGGTGTGACACTAGAAAAAATCTTGGAGGTTGATGCAATGGATGATGCTACTGTTGTTAACTGGTCATTTACACAAAAAATTATTCCGGATCCGATTGTGGATTGGAATGAAGCGCCAATTTTTTATGAAGAACTAACGAAAGAAATTATTGTGGAAGGGTCTGGAAAAATTGCCCAAGCAAAAACAATGGTTGATCTTGAACCTGTTGGTGTTAATGCGAGCTTTTGGTGCAACGAAGGATTATCTTCTATTTTGGTTGGTGAGAATATCAATCTTTCATATATGGAATCTCTCAGCCTCACCTTTAAAACCAATGCAAAAATTCATGGTGATGACAATTTATTTAATCCTTTTGAAGACTACGATGGTGAGCATAAAACGTCTATACAAGGACAATTTGTGGATCCTTTTCAGGAATTTCTTAAAAATTCCGCAGGCACTAAATAACGGGTTTCGTCCTTACATTGGAAATTGCTCCATTATTTTTTTAAGAATCCTCAAAGTTTAGGTTCGAGAAAATTAATTTGAAGTACAAGACTGATGCGGACAAGGAAAGACGAATCAAATTCTTCCACACTACGAAAACTCGAGGACGAGTTTTTTTCAAGCCCGAGAGAATGATGCAGATCAGATTTTGGAACACTAGCAGTTTATTTGTATTTATTTTATTGTTTCAATTTTAGTATTTTGTTAGGAGATTACTAATTTGGAGTTATTTAGTTTCTTAATTTAGGTTGATTCAATTTCCTATTTTATGTTTTCTTGTTTTACAAGAATTAGGGTTGCTAGCTAGTAGTTTATTTCCTTTATAGTTTTAGGGTTGCTATCAGTATAAATAATTGATGTAAGCCTTAGGGCAAAGTAGTTTTTGAGTATTATTAAATGAAAAAAAGAGTCTAGAGAGCGTTTTCTCTAAACTATCCCGTTTGTCTTCAAGTCTAGAGAGTCTAGAGAGCGTTTCGTCTTTTCTGTAGTTCATAAGGCGCTCTGCATCACTCTTCAAGTTGATGACAACAAGAGAGGGAGCTCGCCCCTGTTTGTGGTCCGAGACGATCGTGAACCGATCCCTTCAGGTTTTGTTTATAGATGGCATGGTGAGAACGAGATGAGCTTCGGCTCTTAGAATGATTCCATTTACGAACCTCCTCCTCTGGATTCACCCTTTTGACAACCCTATCTTTAATGGTACGACAGCTACGGTCCTCATACCGACGAGTAGATGGTGTCCTCCGTCGAAACTGATCGAACTACAGTGTCGTCGCAATGAGCTGGAGATCCTCCCTCAGTGCATCAAAGGACTTGTCGCTGCCGAGCATTTTCTCTTCTAAAACAATGTCTGAGATATACCTAGCGTGATTGTCGGGATGCCCATCTGAAGCATCGTCGAAACCAGGGGGGACGGAGGACTAGCCGAGGGCCCCAACTCCGCCGTTCGCCACCTTCTTCAACTTGGAGGAGGTGGTTTGAGGGCCACCATTTGCTTCATCAACCTTCGCTAGTTCCATTGAAAGAATCGATCTGAGCTTGCTAAAATCGAAAAAACGTGAGACGTAAACCAACAAATGGGATGCGTCCCGATGGGCGTGCCAATTTTGGGGTGGTGGATTACAATTGCTCTCTCGGTTTAGATCCGACTTTCATCTTTGCTCCTAATACCTACAAATGGGGAAAATAGTTAGTGTCACCCCTGCCGCACTCGCCGGAGGGCACTCTGACGCTCTAGTACAATATACTCGTTGGATATTGAATTGCAAACCTTCTTAGGGTTTTATCTCTTCGGTATTTATAGATTACATGGTACTTGGTTTCCAAGTCAAGCGTGCTCGGCACGAGTGTGTGACATCATCAATAACCACCTTGGCACGTGACGTCACCAATAACCGTTCACCATGTGGTCCTTCTAGATGATTCTGAAAGATTATAATCTTCTATCATGCGCCATGGTCACATGCTTTTCACAACCTTTCTAATTGACCATCCAGGTCGGTTCGTGAGTCAGATCCCCTTCAGCCCGAACCGACACACTGAGTCTGAAAGTTTATCCAACGAGCATCTGGGCCACACAGAGTAGTTTTATCCGTAGGCCCAGCAAGGTTTGGCCAAACGTATCCACTAGCATTGGGCCATACAAAACAAGTTGGCTCTCGGGTTTCAGCCCACCAACTGCTCGTCCCATTTGCTCATCTAGTGCTAGGCCTTACGGAATGAGTTGGACTTATACTTCGGCCCAACTATGTTCGGCCCAATAGGCCATAAAGCAGATCTTTGTTGCCCTATTCTATTCAGCCCGTAAGGATCGGGTCTTTAGCCCAATCCCATTCAGATTCGGCTCACTACAGATCCAAAGTATGGAGGAGCTCTAGAAAATTCATAAGGAAGCTTAAAGCACTAAAAGTGGTCATGTTTGAAAAGTTGTACATAGAAGAGTATTTGACGGTAACACCTCTAAAAAGATACATGCAAGGATTGGGGTATCATCATGGTCGGTGAAGCTTTGATCTTAATTTGCATGGCACCTTACGAAGGGATGCAGACGCCAAATGGCAAGGGGCATAGAACGATAGGGGCACTTCGATTCAGAGAGTGTGTGGATTCAGAAGATTTTTTGAGCACGGAGAGTAGATACTCGATAGAGGTCAACAGAATTATCTCTGTCATTTCTTCTCCAATGGTGTGGAGGAGGACAACAACCATTTGGTTAGCCTGCCTCATGTCACGTGAGCCTCCTAACCTTATATTTTATGAGGCAAAGCCTTATATATGTTTCTCATTACTACCCTTTCGTTCTCCCCTATAGATTAGGAGATGTTGTCCAGTAAGGAGTGATGGGAAATGAGAGAGAATTCCACACACAAACAAACACACTTCTAATTTTTATTAATCCTTCACTAATACATACAAACATTCTTACACCTCTCACACACTCTTGCACACACATAATCTGGTCCCCCGCAGGGGCTCCTCGGATCTCTCCTCTCCTGCTCTTTTTCTCACTCTCTTTTCCCACACTTGTACACCACAATACACATGCATATTTATAATAGACCAAGCAATGAATCACAACCAATTGCCATACTAATGCACCGAATTATTCAGCTCTTTTTGACCCATCCTTTTACTAACTTTCTCTCATCTCTCTGCCTCTCATTAACTCCCCACATGCAGCCCTTATCTCCTCTCTAGCATGGCCCCTTCCTCTTCAATTCCACCTCCACACTTGTCTCTCACTATCAAAACACAAGCCCATCACAATTAAGTTTACCATTTCCCAACAAGGAGGAGGAATTGAGATTGTGCGAGTTTTGGTAAAATTTAAGAATTGTAATCCCCTAATACTAGTAAAATATCCTCCCGCGAATGTACCTATTTTTGGGAAACCGTGTAGTTTTATTTGTCTCCTCCTGATTGTTTGTGAGTGTTGGGTTTGACCAATTGACATATAACAACAGTATTATTTACGTACAAGAGAGGTGGCAGAAGTGGAGGAAGAGAGGTTGTAAAGTGGTGAATAGATGGTGTTTGTAGTGAAGTGTAATAGCCAGGCCCCATTTGTGATGCAGGAGCATTGTGCTAATTCTTACGTGGCAGCTATCTGGACCCCTATTTGGAAAATAGGGATTATTTTAATTAGTTTCAGGGTGAGTGATTCCTCCTATAATTAAGCGAGTGGCTTGGTCGCGTCGAGTGACATCCGCGATTAGTAGCGTCAAGTGTCATCCGCTACCCCCGGTTGAGTGGCATCCCGGGATTATCCCTACCCTTGCAGGTCTCGGCCTGCATCAATTTGTTATAGTGGTGGTGTGGTATATAATGTGCAATATGTAGTTTGGTTTGGTAGACAAGCTGCGTTTGTGGTAGTACTGGAGTGGTATTGTGTGGTTCATTGTTGGTATTGATTGTTTTTTTTTTTAATAACCAGATGTCTGGTTCAGTTTGCACGCACGTCGACTAATTCAGAGCCTTGAAGTTAATAACTGGGCAAATCTCCAATGGCTCCAAGGTTTTGAATGTTTGGCCTCCATGGAAATGGAACATGTGACCTGATGAAAGCTCACTTATTGACTTCAGAATTCAGGATTCTGATTTCTGAAATAAAAACTTGAAATTTGGATCACCTAGTTACGCATATCAAATTGAGCTAAATTTTTGTAAGGGCACTCGTAAAATTATTTTAAAATTATTGGACGGTTCAAATTATTTGTGTGGGCCCCACAAGCCGTCAGTACATTTTGTGTACCTCGTACGCTTAACAGGGACCCATGGCCAAATCCCTTGGGATTTGTTGGTGTTGATTGTCAGGGGCAGGGTTACATATTGCATTCAAGGGGTCCATGTGAACCCCTGGCTTCCAAAAACATCAAAGGAAAAAAAATACTTACAAGCAAACTTTGGCTTTAAAACTTTAAATTAATTCCCATAAATTTATCATGTGAACCCTCTAGCAGTCCAAGAAAAGCCCAACCCACTCCTTCTAAATGTTATCTTGTGAAATTAACGTATGGATGCATTAAAATTTCCTTTGAGTATGTTGTGAAAATTCTTTTTTAGTTTCTTGGTTTATAAAAATAGAGGATATATCCGGTTAACTATCCGATTTCGTCAAACGAGTTTGAAGAATTAAAGTACGACACTACTGACTCAAGTTTTTGGAGGCCCTGGTGATTGTATGGTACTCAGTATGGTGTGATAGGTAGACGGAAATAGCTAGATTGTGGTGGTAGATGCTACAAGTGTGATGTAAAGGTTTCATTGAATTTTTAATAGCGGAAAGATTTTTAATTATCACTGGAAGATCGATGAACTCCATCTCTTTTTTTTTTTCCTCGTAAATAAGCGGATGTCCTGGTTAAGATCTTGTTCTAGAAATTGACCTAAATTATAATCGATTTAAGTTGATTTTTTTAGTTGACGTCTCATGAGAAAATGACATATCCTGTAAAACACAATAATTCTTAATATACCCTAAAATTAGAAATCGAGAAAACCTTTAACTGCCAAAAGATATTGATGCAAGGCAACCTATTTAAAAGGAACAATAATTTAGTCACCGGGTGGCATGGACCAATTAAGAATTTTCAAAGAGTGACGAATCATGAAATGAAGGGTTTCTTTTGGGACAGTCCCAAGTCCCAACTCAAGAGTTTAATTATACCTTTGCTAGTCCTTGCGCGCAGGTACAATTTTAATTCCAGGAGTACCCTTTGCAAAGTGCATCCCAAATCCTGAGAGTAAACATTTGAAAAAAATTATCCCATGCTCATTAGCCATTGTCAAGGTGTTCCAATTCATAAAAACAAGTTAATGCAGTGGAACCCATTCCTTTTTTTTATTGATCATGTGAGAAATAAGTTGACATATGGCATATGATGAGTGATAACAGTATTGTTCAAAGAGTACCAAATGGCAAATACTACCTTGTTATCACTAGGTTTTTCTCTCTGTGCTAGTCACTCTCATACAATTATAGATACACCAATAAATATTACTCCTAGAAGATAGTTTAAAACATTAGAATGCAATACTCTTTGTTTAATATATCTGACTTTAAAAAAAAAAAATTGAAACCTATTAAGCAAGATCTATTGTACACCATCCATAGTGAATATGAAATTATGTAAAGTGAAAACCCAAAAAAATGCCACATTGTATAGTAAAACAACAAAGAAGAAAACGCGTGCTGGTTATAAAGAGCAAAAAAGTCTAAAACCACACCCATTTTTGCACCTGATCTGGTCTTGAATAAATTTCAAAAGCGTTATTGATCTTGCCAACCTACCATATGTCTCACATAAAAGTTGTGGCAGTCTAATGGAAAGAGTAACGAGAACGAGAAAAAACCAGATGTTGTATTTTCTAAGACCTCATTTAGTTATTACTCATTTTCTTTTTAGCCGAGGGAAAGGATGTTAGTATATATTGAGGTTGGCCAATCCATATAGGCGTCGAACCCTAGACCTTACGCCTCAACGTAGTGCTACACAACCCTTGAGACAAATCCTAAGGGTGTGTGCTATGCAACAATGCATATCACAACCAGTGTTCTAAAAGAAGGTCTGAAAGACTGAGTACTCGCCGCCTAGGCACTAGAAGGCCTCTTGCCGATTAGCCCGACTAATTGCCCAACTAGGCGCCGACTACTTGGCCCTGGAAGCTAGAAGGTGCTCTGCCTGCCCTAGGAGCGCCTAGCGGGTATTAGAACCTTGATCACAAGTGTTGTGCAATGGTCATGGTGTCCACTTTGGGCCCACCGTTTGATCTGAAGCGTTCATTTTATTCATCTTGTCGAGTATGTAGTCCACATAAAAATTCATATTGATCGAACCTAGATAACTATTTGATCGGTGTCCATTTAACTTACATTGTAAAAAAAATCACCTACAACTATTTCTCTAACTATTTCATTTTCCAGAAAAATGCAGTGGGAGAACATAGTTCCGTATGTTCGATCAATCTAAAATTTTAAACGGGCTCGTACTCGACGAGACAAACAAAATGAAAATTCGGATTATACAATGGGACTCGGGGTGGGCCCGTAACCGTTGCACAGCGACCTAGTACAGATTAAGTGCTGAAGAACCTAAATACCTAGTACAGATTAAGTGCTGAAGTACAGATTAAGTGCTGAAGAACCTAAATACCTAGTACAGATTAAGTGCTGAAGTACAGATTAAGTGCTGAAGAACTTAAATACCTAGTACAGATTAAGTGCTGAAGAACCTAATTAGCTAGTACAGATTAAGTGCTGTCCTTTTGGATAATGACATTATGCAGAACAATAAAAGGAATAAAGAATAACTACATAGGCATATGTTTTCCTCCTGTGAAGTGTTTGATGTTAGTTGAAGTACACTCACCCCAATACGCGAATTTGACATTTGCCTCATAATTAATCAATGAAATCCCAAGATCCTCATGAAACAACCTTAATGGATTAGCCTGGTGGTCATCACTTCATATTAAGTGGTTTGCTTTCACCTAAGATTTTACGTTCGAAACATCTTAGGTGCATTACCTTTTTTGGAAGTTAGTTCATTCGGAGCTTTGTTCTAGCTTCAAACGGACTTCCTACGAGTGGGGTATTTGGCCACCAAAATTAGTGGAGTTGTGCAAAAACTGGCCCGAACACCTGAATTATTATAAAAAAAACATTAGCGTGAAACTCCGATCAAATCACTATATTTCCATCAAATATACTTTGTCTGCATACAATTCCCTCCATGCATTCCTGTAAGACAAAGTATATTTGATGGAAATCCATCCAATTAATCTTAATTCTCAGAATGAAATCCCTCCACTTGCCTCATAATTAAATAATGAAATGCCGACATTCGCATGAAACTACAATCAAATCTCTAAATTTTCTTTGTCAGCAATTCCCTCCACATTCCCATGAGTTGAAGTTTTGTTTTAGTTTCTACCAAATTATACATGATTATGAAGATGACTAAGTAGGTCGAATCAAGATTTAAAAAATTAAATAATAGTTTCTCTCTTGGCATATATAGATGTGTGGAGTATTAATTCACGTAAAATTTAGAAATAAGAAATTCTATAATTTAGGTCAATATGTGCGTTTCTCCAGTGACGACTCCAAAATTATTTTTAGGATAGACATAATTGGGCAACTTAAATTCTATTAATTCTACGAATCTACATATATAGAATTCAATATATAACGCTTTGATGGAAAGCATTCAATTTTCATACTTCTTTTGCCTTTTCCAGTAAATTTAGTTTTTCATCCATGACTCAACTTCTATAATTTGGAAATTCGTCTTCTTTTAACCACAAATTGTTTTGGGGTGGATAGTAAAAACTGCAAGTTATTCAGATTTTAACTGTGCTGAGTGGTAAAAATTGATTAACTAAGTAGAGGGTGTTTGAAAAATGGGTTGAACTCAAAATAAATTAATGAATTAAGATGTATGTGAGAAATAATTTAGGTGTTCATTTGAATAATTACCTTTTGCTCAAGCTAGAGCCGCGCGCCAACGAGTTTCTCACCATTTTAAGCTACACTTGGACTTGGTTGTGAATGTGACAAGCTCACAAGCCTCCCTATTGACATGAACTAACTCGTACCCTGACAGACAAAGAGGAGATGTGAGAGTGCTAATGTGCTATTCCATAATTTGGTACGTTTTGGGAATGCGGAGAGTCCATTAAAGGTTTCCTAGATATTGAGAGTAAAAATTGTGGGGGCTTTTCATAATACACCATTCCATAATTTGGTTCGTTTTGGGAATGCGGAGAGTCCATTAAAGGTTTCCTAGATATTGAGAGTCAAAAGTTTTTAGTAGTAATTTTTTTTTTTTGAAAGCAAAATTGAAAAAGGTTCCTCTTCCAAATTTTGTTTTAAAGTTTTAAAAAAGAATTAAAAATAAAGATAAAAACAAAGTACAAATGCCGATTTGGGACCCAGACTTGCTCGTGGAAATGGGTGGAAAAACAAAAAGAATAAAAATCCAAAGCAAAACTCACTGACGCCGGGAGGACCCAGGGCTCGTGAGATAAAAAAGGTAACCAGAGGGGCCCAAAAAAAAAAAAACAAGAACAGAGATACAAAAGAATTGATACAACTTAGCGACATCAATGAGCAAAAATAGGCTTAGAACATTTTCCACCCAAGAATTTTCGAAAACAACATCAACAGTAGCTATTGTCCAACAGCATCCTCAGTGGCTAGATTCCAATAACATCTTAAGAAGCACCCAAGTGAATCTCCAAAGATCAATCAAAAGCACCAGATAGCATCCATAGAACCAAGACTAGCATCCATAAAACCAAGACCAACACCAATAACAGCACTAGTAGTAACTTTTTTTGATACACCATTAGGGCTGGGGGGCTTAATTCATAGATGTTGAAACTTTTATCTTCTTTGGGGCTTAACCCAGTTTTTCAAATATGTAGGATTCAGTCTTCCGTGTACGCCTTAGATCAAATAATAATGTGTTGGGGTGTTGATCAATTTTGTATAGAACTTATTACCAGAATTTGAAAAACTGGGTTCCTCTTCTAAGTTTGTTTTAAAGTTTTATACGGTAAAGATCATTGCAGTTATATAGATAAAAGTCAAGTACATGCGCGAAAAACTCTCTAACTATCATTGGATTGTTTTAACCTTGAAACTTTTTTTTTTTAGACAATACAAGGTTATCGGATAAGTTATAAAGCTTTTTTTTTTTTTTGCTTATATAAAAAAGAAAAAAAGAACAAAAATCCAAAGCAAAACAAAAAAAAGCCAAACGCGCCAACCGACTAGGGTCATCGTACAAGAGCCAGTACCTCCAAAGTCCAAAAATGATGGGCAAATCAGGAAATCTTCATCCGCTAAAGGGAGGAGAGTAGAGGGAGTCTGAAAGGTAGGGGACTGAAGAAAGGGGGAAGGAAGGAAGAAAATGGAGGGGGAAAAAGAAGTGGGGAAGAAAACAAGTTTCGAATACAAACAGGCTTTCAAAAAGTGTTCTTCCAACCAAACAGGAAATAACCTGGGATTTGATTATCTGTAATCTTTTTGTTCTTAAAAGTGTTCTTCCAATTAAGTTCCAGTAAATTGGATACAACTGCGTCATAACCAACCAAACGTATGGTCTTTTTGGTAGGGATTCAGGGAAACGTCCTGTGTTTCCTAGACCCTAACCAAGATGTTTTTCATTGGTTCTTCAAGTCAGAGAGAGAGAGAGAGGGAGAGAGAGAGAGAAAGAGAGAGAGTTACTCGAAACCATTTACTAAGATCTGTTAGTACCTTTGGTTCAATTCTGGTTATGGACAAGAAACCCATCTCCCAGATTCCTAGTCAAAACATTGCGACTCTCACTATTCAGATAAGATCTAATCGGAGGAGATGTCTGAACAAATTTTTTCCAGGTATTCTCAATTAATATGCATGTAATTAACATAATACCTATTTAAATAATTTGATGCATGCATATATTCATGTGTGTGTGAGAGAGAGGGTTCCCCGTCATCGGGAGGGAGATCACCATCGACGTTAATTGGGTTTTCCCAGATCATTAAAAAAAAAACCCTAATACTATACTGTTTTGAAGCTCTAAATGAGTCTAAATTCACTTTCAAAAAAAAAAAAAAAAAAAAAAAGGTCTCCAAAGCCAGGTACATATAAAAAGCTTTTCAGAGGTTGGACTATGCGTGAGAAAAAATTTGACAGAAGGAAACACCAAAAAAAATATGGAAAGAGGGAGAATTAGGCAAAACTAAGAAAGAAAACTCAACCATCTTTACTGAACCTTAGCCCTAATTACAGGAAAATGTGAACAGAGAGAGAGAGAGAGAGAGAGAGAGAGAGAGAATGTAGGGATGCGAATTCCACTTCTGGAAGGTTTGTGGTCTGGGAACAACAAGGTCTCCATTCCGCTGTGATTTTCACTCACTTTGTTTTTTTGTGAGGATTTTGATAAGAGAAATAAAATATTAATGGGTGATGAGACTTAAAAAAATAAAACTAAATAATAAGAAAATGAAATACTAATGATTTCTTATTTCGTCGATTATTCTTTTTTATTTAAACAATTGAAATATATGCACATATACAGATACAAAAATATCAATAACAACAATCGGGCGCGGGGCGGGTTAAAGTAGGACTGTGGGAGTAAATACCACCCCACCTTATTTTCTTTTTTACCAAGGAATACTTGCTCGGATAGGGTGGGGAGACGGTGACGAGGTGGTGAAAATTGCCGTCCAAAGAGAGAGAGAGATTAATCTAATAGTCACCCACAAACACCAAAATCGAGTTACTATATGTTGGAAAGTAAACTTGATTTTAGGAAATTGTGATTCTAGGGAGTTGTGTGTATGGAGACGAATGGTCATGAATGTAGACATTCATGTACTTGGCTAGGTTCATGTTACTAGGAGCATATAAATATCTATGCAATCTAGTGATACAAGTGTGATGGAAAGGAGAGAGAGAGTTGAAGAAAGAGTAGGGTTGAGTAGAGTGAATGAACTACTATTGAGTAGTCAAGTGTAATAAAGATTATTGAAGTATTTTATCACAAATTTGTGTGTTATCTCCTCCCCTACGTCTCTCCTACTTGTGTGAGTGATTTAGGCCCGTCACGGATTTCCAACACTATATATTATTGTCTACGAAGATGGGGACCAAATATGATTGAGCTCATTTCTAGGGGTCAAGAAGGGAAAAAACCAGCACAAAGAGAGATTTGTTTATTGGAGTAATTGCATCTAAATACCAACAAATTCAGATTTCTGAAATCAACCATGTACGTTTTGTCAGCCTATTATTCTTCCCCTTTTACTCTTATTAATTTTCGTTGTGTTTATAGGAAGAGAGGAGGACACACATACGTGACTGATCTCTTTGGGAATTGGGAGTGACAAGCAAAATGACACTGCAAAACGTACAGGGTCCTATGTTGCAACTAGGGCCACAAATTCATATAATTGGCAGACTGCACACAAAATTTTAAGCTCTCCTCGAGAAGAGCTTGATTCGTAAGCTAACTTGGCATAGTGGTAAGAAGTTGGAGAGTTTTGACACATCAACCAAGAGACTCAAATCTATGTCCTCATAGTCACCAAATTAACCATTTGGAGTATGCTTTTACTCAAGTTTTAGGAGTAAAAAGTACTATTTGATATTTGATATTCAAACAAGCACTAGTATTTGATATTTGATATTTAATTTAGAAGTTTATCACAACCAAGCACTCGTATTTGATATTTGATATTTGATATTTAATCGTGTTTGTATATTTCAATTTTCAATCATGTTACGCACTTGCACCTCAATATACAAGTGCGTTTGACACTAGCAATATTTGACATTCACCGATCGATCGATGTGACACCCTATTTCTAATACACAAACTACCATTACACCCATTTCAGAAAAGAAAAAAAAATCTACAATTACACCGTGACTAACAACACCATGACATGCATTAGTACGGTAACTTGAAGACAAGCATTATCCTTATGATCATATGAAACTCCACCAGTAGCAAGACACGTACGGTAAGTCAGTAAAAGCTAAAAAGAGGAACCAAACAAAAGAATGATACTATTCCTCCAGACTTATGGTGAGAAGTGGGGAACACCCCAAGAGAAGTAGGAGAGCTGCTAGGGGTACCCCATCATTTTGCACCGAAAATGCACCCCACGCCTTTGGGGACCCACTTTTGGGTCCCACACGAGTGATCCGAACCGTTCATTGTTCTTAAAATATTTTTCCGAGGGTCCACCAAAAATCAGCTCAATCGGACGGTTAGAATTGCTTGAACAAAAATCTCACCGTTTCAAAAGGGACAGGCTATCATGTGGTTCCATTTCCCTTTCCATTTTCTTGAGCAGATGAAAAGGGAATACTTTTCTCCGAAGGGTTGAGTGCGACAAAATGCAAGAAAATGTCATTACAATCAGCAAATTTGTGTATTATTACCTTGTTTAAATTTACCAAACTCCTTTTAAGGAGAACCACATAAATAGACCCCCAAAAAGGAGAAAATTTTGGGTACGGGTAGGGGAGGGTACCACGTAGTACCCTTTTGGCACATCCGGACCGTTCAACAATGCAACCGACAATTCGAATTAAAAGTGCCGTCTGGATTTTTTTTAAAATTAGAAAAGAAAATAAAAAGTATTTTTCAATCCACGTCACTGATACCCTATTTACAACTAAAATTTTCTCCCCAAAAAGAATCAGGGGAAGCACCGACAAGGTACTACTAGACGTGATATATATCTGGACGGTACGATCTCACTGTTTTGTCATCTACTAGACCATTCTATTGTATTTTTGTTTGTCTTTTTTGAATTTTTTGTAAGATTTGCAATATATTTTTTTGATTGAACATCCATCTCAACAAGAGTCCAAAAATGAAAAATTATGACCAAAACAAAAAAAAAAATATCACTAAAGACGGAAAAAAAGGACCGAACCGCTTTCTTTTTGTCTAAGATGCCATCTTATATGAATTTTTCAACTACGGTCCACATTTTTATACTTTTCTGATTTCTCTCGTCGATACGATATGATTAATCTAAAAAATTACAACGAAAAACTAAACAAAAAAATATGAAAAAAGAAGAAAGTCATTTAGACAAAAAGAAAAAACAATGGCTTAAGAGTTGCGACTTATTGCATTACATGTTCATCTCTTGGTTTGGAAAGTTGCGTGGTTGTGTTGACTCTAGGAGACGATTACAGGTCACTTTTAACATTTTTGGCCGGTTCGTTTCGTTCTTTGAAGCACTTTCTTGGGGCAAATGGGGGTGTGGATTGATGGATAGAGAGAGTTTCCAATCCTTGACATTCCGTTCATGATTTGAGATCGTGTGTCCACTTTATAGAGTTTTCTTTTCGTTTTGTTGTGTGCATGATACTTTGTTTTCTTCTTGATAGCTCCCGCATGTACACGTTGATTGTACACATGATATGCACCTTGTTTCGAGTGAGTTCATTTGTTGAGTACATGACACGGTGGTAATTGAAGTCGAGACTCTGTTAGGAGAGAACATTCAGTTGTGTTTCACTCGTGATCGAGGTCTGTATTCATACACGTTAGGTTTGAGTCTCACAACTTATTTATATGATTTGATAGCATCTAGAATTGTTTATGACCATTATATCTTTGCGATGATTTCGTACTCTTTGTTTGAGATAATAATGGGTCATCATGCACATTCTGAGTTTTATGTGGAAAGGAATCACATTATTTTTGGGTATATATATCCCTGCGACTTCCTCGTCCTACCGTGGACACCAAGGTGTTTAGACATGTCACATGTCCTTAGTAGTTTGCTTTCGATTAGTTGATATATTCTTTGTTTTGTTAGGGACCATCAAAGTGAACGTTGGGGGTTGATGTGCTAAATTGTACTCAATTTAGTACCCTAACTTACACTTGTTTGTCCGTTTTCAATGTTACTTGATCAGGATTAATGGATTTCATATGTTTGTAGACCGCATAGATCAATGAAAGAGAAAAATTCACTTTTAAGGTGTTTGGAGAGGTGGATGTGCAAAGGCAAGCTTGAGAAGTGGCTAAGAAGCATAACTTAGTGTAGGTGCCAAACAGTAGGATTGGTAAAAAGGAATCAGTTGAGTGCTTCTAAAAAGTGCCATCTTGGACCAGGAAACCTTGAAGGCACGTACAAGCGGTACTGCCGGAAGGACCGGTCAACAAGGCAAGGAAGCCAATTCTACTACGGTAATTCGTGGCTCGGCGCACCGAAGCGGCCTTAAGGGCGCAATTGTTGTAGCCACACGATAGTCCACGTGGCACACAAGCAGCGAGACGGCTTGGCTAAGTGCCCGCATAGCCTATCACGTTGCTCGGTGCAAAAGGCCACGAGCAACTGAGTTCGCATTATCAAGCCCGATGCCGAGCGGTCTCATAATGCCAAAAGGTGAAGACCAGGAGCGGTTAGGGATGACTCAGCTTGGGCGTGGTACATGTGAGATGAGAAGCACATCCTCATAACTGTCTGTGATCATGACAGTGACATCAGTCGAATGGTGCATGGCACGTGTTGAACATTCAACGGATGCATGTGCACGCAACCGTCTCGCTCACCCTCGTCAGAAATAACGTTAGCCAAGCGGTTATTACGCGTGTTAGGCACGGTGGTGCTTAGAGTCCAAGTCAAGCTCTTCTTAAAAAAGGTGAAGTATAGCCAAATGAAGATAGACACACACAACTCTCTCTCAACCCTAGATTTGAGTACTTTGTCTCTTCTTCTTCCTCCCACTTGTTAGACCGTCGGAGTACTGTTCTGGACTTCACGGTCCAGTTCGGTGCTCACGCGGGCGTTTAAGTGTGCAAGCATGCTGCTCAGGCAAGGGAAAGATGTCTAATGTCCAAGTGGTTCAAGGAAGGCTGAGACCTAAAGTTGTAGCCCCACACTTAGCTCGAAATATATGTCCTTCGGACGGTAGTCACGACCGTCTGAATGGTCATTGTTCATCAAAGAAGACGAAAGATTGCAAATATTTTTGCCCACAGACGACAGTCAATCCAGTCTAAACGGTCGAGGTCTGATCTCATTTCTTTTTCGCGTTTTTGCTGTATTTTTGGACAAATAGTATAAATAGAACTGCAAAAACTGAATGAGGGTTTTGAAATTAGTAGAGAGACCCAAGTTAGAAAGGCACAAGAGAATAGATGGAAATCTTGATGTCTTCTTCCAATCAAGCTTCAAAGTGGCCCCCTAAACACCATCCTAGGGTGAAGATGAAGCCTCATATTGATACCCACACTCTCATGCATGACACCCGTTGAGGTGTGTCTTAAATCGAAAGTGCTCGTTACGGCACAGTTTATATGTTTAGAGTCGACACTTAGTTTTAGGAACCAAGAAATCAAAGATAGAGATTCTTATAGTTTGGGAGCTAGGGGTACAAAGAAAAAAGGTGTTAGGAATCCCTTTTCGCCCAATCAAATAGTTAGGCTCTACTTCTTTGAAATATTGGCTTTTAGTTGTTCATCTTTAATTAATCAAATGCATGAAAATTTTGACTTAAATCTATTAATGATAAATGCAAGAACATAATGTTGAAGTTCACCCAAGTGGGTGGAGTGCGCGAAGCACTGGATCATTATCCTATGTGTCGGCAGAGCTACTATTCAAACTGTATCACGCGTAGAGCCGTTAAGGCTGTGTTTTGTGGTTACCTCTATCTGTGTATGTGTACTGAGCGAGAGAGGGAGAGAGTTGTGTAGGTATGCGATGTAGTCCGACTGGAGAGGGTGAGTCCTGAAAGGAGCCGTGGTGCTCCTCCCGGAGAGTTTTTGTAGCTTGTGTATTGTGTATATATATATATATATATATACGAGTGAAATTTCTCTGATTTTTGTGTGATGGGTGTGTGGGCAAACCTGTGGAGCTGGGCACAACAATTGGTATCAGAGCTCAAGAGAGCGGAGATGGGTGTCTGCCAGATTTTGCCCGGAGATGAAGTTGGTCGGATCCAACTGTTGTTCACACCAATGAGAAGCTCTCGACGATAGGAGTTCAACGGTGCGGTTGGTGCCAAAAACAGACCACCGAGGTGCATATGCTGGTTTGCTGGAGCATAGCGTGCTCTGTATTTTTTATTTTTTATTTTTCCCCTGGAGGACTCTGTGATGTCGGCAGAGTGTGGGGAAGAAGAAAAGAAAAGGAAAAGCTTCTGGAGGAATCCAAGGCTAGGAAATGATCCAGTGTGGCAGGTACCTAAGGAGGGTGGTGCAACCGGGTCAAATCGACTTGATGGGACGTGATGGACTCGATCCGAACTGGAGGATCCACTCAGCAAAGCGACGTGGTAAACTTAGTATGACCGTTGACTGGTCAAAGGTCAACTATTGACTTTGACCAGAGGGTGGTAATTGCAGTTTACCCCATGAAGTTTTTTGTTCTATGCAATTTGGTCCCTGAAGTTTCAGGAAATTGTAGTTTAGCCCCTGGACAAGTTTTGGACCATTCCGGATTCAATGGCGGACTCGGATTTGGCGGATTCGAGTTGGATTTTGCGGTCCTAGACACATCCAAAGAGATCAAGGAGGATCGGGCGTAGTCAAGGTCGATCAGATGGGATGTGGTTGAGTCGGAGGCAAACCAAGGCGATCTGATGGAGGTCAAGATTTGCAGGGGTGAACAAATATGGACAAATTGGGTCATGTTGGAGAGCATACACAGAGAAAGAAAAAAATGGTGATATGTACAGCTGTTCGGTGGTACAGTTGAGAGACAGACACAAGGAGGATTGCTACCCACCAAGGAGGGATTGGACAGACTTTTAGAGATCAAAGGTTGGTTGTGATCAGTCGGAGATCTAATGAGCAAGTAGACATTATTTCGAGCGGTGTACCCGGTTTTTGGGGTGCTGATAAGCTCATCTAGTTAATGACACACGTTTACTAGAGAGACAGATCGGAGATGATCAACCGTGATCGAAGGCAGTCTGGTTCAATCGGAAGACCTATCATCAGGAGGAGGATGGGCAATCTATACAGGCTCGTGGTGAGTTCTGACAGACGGAGCTAATGTCAGTTACGGGATGAGTAGTATGGGTGTTTTTTTTTTACGGTGAACAGGAGAAGCAACAGTTGCGGATGCACACGGGATAGGCGCAAGAATGTATCAAGGAGTCATGACCGGATGGTACTGGGGGCGCCGGGTACCGAATCGGAGAGTGTGTGATATGTTCTGCAGACGGGATGCAACTTGTGGTTGTGGGGTGTTCATCCAGACAGATAAATTGAGACGGTGTGAAGTCAATTCATTGCAAGGTTCACTTCCTTTTGTGGTTTTGTGACGGGTTCCTCTCTAGGCATGAGTACTCAAGGCGGTGGAGAGATGGTGTCACGAGATTGTGGACGTGGTTTATGGCATCCCGAGGTGTGATGTAGGCGCTTAGGCACGAAGGAGCGCGGGTATAAATGGACTCTGTTGCGAGCACTCCGATCAGGGGGTGCAAATATCGACGGAAGTCGGTATGAGCCACAAAGATCTAGCAGGTCACGAAGGCATTCCAGAGTTTGCATATCCGGGTTTGGGGATGCAATGATGTTCGACAGGGAATGCGGTGTGTCGATAGAGACGGGTGTCAGCCTCTTCCCAGGCGGTGTGTGAGACCTGGAATGAGCCTTCGGTGTGAGCGAAGGGTGCTGCAATAGTTCTGAGATGGATGAATGCTAGACTGGCGGATCGCAGCTGGAAGATGCTGCGGGTTCGACGGTTACCCCACATGGATGAAGGGGGTGATCAAAATTGTTGAAGTTCACCCAAGTGGGTGGAGTGCGCAAAGCACTGGATCATTACCCTAGGTCTCGGCAGAGCTATTATTCCAACTATATCACGCGTAGAGCCTTTAAGGCTGTGTTTTGTGGTTTCCTCAATCAGTGTATGTGTACTGAGCGAGAGAGGGAGAGAGTTGTGTGGGTATGCAATGTAGTCCGACTGGAGAGGGTGAGTCCTGAGAGGAGCCGTGGTGCTCCTCCCGGAGAGTTTTTGCAACTTGTGTATTGTGTATATATATATATATATATATGAGTGAAATTACTCTGATTTCTGTGTGATTGGTGTGTGGGTGTGTGGGCAAACCTGTGAAACTGAGCACAACACAACTTATCCAGAAGAGAGTGACTATCACATATTGGCCGTTCTTTCCTCCAAAGACCCTTGTTTCGAACCCAAAAAATTGATTTCGGCCACTTACGACACTTGTGGCCCTGTTCGTTTCCCAGTTTAGTTTTAGTTTTAATTTTGATAACATCATCATTTCCCTCATTTCTCTCTCTATCTCTCTCCACTTATTACACTTGATGACATCATCAAAACTAAACTAAACTATGTAACCAAACACAACCTGTATATCATGCACAATGCATTGCGTTTGATTCCATCAATTTGATCAAATTGTTCTTTTGTGACCGTGTACTATGCAACGAAATCTACAAAGTGAGCTGTCAAATTCATGCTTTCCATCAAATTCTAAATAAGACTAATTTGATTTGAATGAGCAGCATGTGTTTCTTTAAAGCACAACAAGCTTCCGAATTCGTCCACTAATAAATTGGCTTACAATAAATACAAAAAATAAAAATACACCCCAATGCAGATTTTACACTTTACTATATACATTTTTAACATTTTTATACACTTTTCACACATTTGGATACATTTTTTATACCTTTTTTTATTTATTTTTATGATTACATTTTTTATACCTTAATATAAGCCCATTGAGCTTTCTTTAGCATTTTTGTTACATTAATACGGGGGGTTAGAGGCCACAGTGGAGACCACCCAATTACTTTCCACAAGGAGGAGCTCCTTTTGTCTAAACAAAAGGCAGAGATATTGACAAAATTTTGAGGCGTTTCGAGACCCACTACAGAATTCTTGCCCGACAACTTCAAGCTGTGGGCCACTAATCTTTATCGGATAAATATGATTAGAAGTTAGAACATGGATTGTCGGCAATTCCCGGCAAAACTGGACCCTCTTGCAGTCCACATTTTTCCGGCTGCTTCACTTATTTCAATAATTGATTCTGTTCATATTTTAGATGTCGTCGAAACAAATAGATTTGGTTCAAAATCATGTTAATTGAATACAACAAACAAATGTGATCCAAATACAAAAACAAATCCAAATAGGTTAGCACACACTTGGTCGGAACCCAACAAAATCTAGTCCTATGTTCATTAATTTGTATTTTGAAAAAGGGAGGAAGAAGAAGATGATGATGAAGAAGAATAAAAATGGTGGTGGTGCATTACATTTAGAAGAAATTGAATTAGGATTTCTTGAAGTGGGTTGTGTGTAGTAATTTGAGGGGCGAGATGGTCTTTATGCATTAGGATTATTTTGTCATATAGCAAAAAAAGGGTTGCGAATAGAACCACCCTTATCCAATAGATTGGGGGATTTTGGAAGTATGGTCACTCTATGTATTGGAAAAAATTGCATTGAGGGAGGTTCGAAGAGTGCAATGACTCTTCCACTACTGCAATTTGCAATTACTAAACCTAGGTCAAGTCACTCAAATTTTTTTTTACCGAAATACTAACAATAGAGAAAATACACAACATTTTTTACAAAGTGCCAACAAAAAAGAAAGATACTCCAAGATAATGGTAACAATAGAGAAAATTGCATTGAGGGAGGTTCGGTTTGGGTTTGGGTTTTTTGGGTTTTGAGTGGAGAGAAAAATAATGGTAATGATTGAAAGTAGAGAGTAATGATTAGAGAGAAATAGAAAGAGAAATAATTGAAAATATGAGTTATAATTAAAATAAGGATAATGATTAGAAAGAAATAGGGGTAAAAAAATTTAAATTTGGGTCTTGAGACCCAAACCAAACAAGGCCCCAGTTCCTTCCGTCCTCCAAAAATTCCCTTCCAAAGAAATTAGGTACACCCACAAGACACAACAGAAACCCCATATTGCAAGCCATCGATTGGCTATGATCCCTAAAAACTATCGTTGCCGCCTCTACACCTTAAAAACCCCAAAACCGCAACACCCAAAACAACAGTCGCCGCTGCAACCCCTCAAAACTCTGGGTACGGGATTCCTATAGTGAGAGGTTCATTACAAGGTTGTAGTGAGCCTATTCGACCGTCCATCTCGGTAATGAACATTCGGATTTTAATCCAAACAATTAATGGATGGTTCGGATCATTTGGAGTTTGGATTAAATCAGAGCCGGTGATGCCGAGATGGACGGCCGGATAGGGCCCACTACAACTCTGTACCTCACGACAGGGCCCCCACTTCAAAACCCTACTATTTTGGAGAGCAAAGAGATATGTGTCACTTCAGCCGTATTATAAACATAGGCCTCGTTTGATTCGCGGACTAAAATAGGTGGGATAGATAGTCCTGAGATTAATAGTCCGGGATTATTTTTCATGGGACTAATTTAGCACTGAATCTCACTCAATCATTTGTTTGATTCGTGCGGGATTAACATTGGGATATCCCGTATTTCGGTCAATCCCATGTTTGGTTTCCTAAACTAAATTTCGGGATTAATTTTAGGACTCTCTCAATCACAATTAAACTTAACCATTCATGACCATAAACTTGTGGTTGTTGTTCCAGCAAAAGCTAGATACACACACACACATAGATAGATAGATACATATACGTATAGAAAGGGGCAACCACCCTCATAAACACCCCAATTCTCACTGCTGAAAGCCCCAAAATCCAGGGTTCGATTTGCAACAAAGGCCATCTCCAGTAAAATTGAGTTGGAGATGCTCTAGAAAACTATCCTCTGAAAGCAACAAAAGTCCAGAAGGTACAGGGTTCGATTTGCAACAAAATTTTATGTTGTAAACCCTGTGATTCTCCGAGTAAATCCAGTTTATGGGTAAACCCAGTGATTCAAAAGGTAAAGGTACGAGTAAACCAAGTGATTCACAACAAAATTTCAGAAGGTACAGGGTATGAGTAAACCCAGTTTATGTGTAAACCCAGTGATTCTCCGAGTAAATCGTCTCAGTGATGCTTCGATCTTCTAGGTAACAACAAATTAACTGGTTCGATCTCAGAGCAAATCGATCTCAGAGGAGCTCTGGTGGGGAGAGAGAGAGAGAGAGGAGGCGTGACAGAAAAGAGAAGAAGATGATGAGGGCTGAGTGGCATTTTTGCAATTTAATGGACTTCCTCTTCCATGTGTTTTATCCTGGACAACAACAAAACAACACCCCACGTATATGGACTAAATTAGTCCTGGTATTAGTAATCCCAGGTGCTTTTCAGGAACTAAACACGGGATTGTGTGGGATTAGACGCATGTTATCGAATCCCAGCCTTTTAATCCCCGAATCAAACGAGGCCTTAAGTTAATTTGGTCATTTACAATCTGAGTTTTTCTCAGCAAAAGAAATTCATTAATCTTTGAAAAGAAAATCAAAGATTAAACCGACCAAGGGCACAAAAGCATACGCCACCCGAAACCCAAAACAAAAAGAAGGCTAGACGCCAAAAAAATAACAGGAACTTAAGGAAAAGAAAAAAGCTCCCTTACTCAAACATCCAAGCACCTCCGAGCTTTGAAACCCCACCAAAACACATACAATTGCAATACACAACCAGACCCAATCGTTGCACAAATACACCTACGCCCGGCTTTAAATGCCCAGAGCCAAACATCCAACAGACAAAAACCAAACACGAAAACTGAACAAAAACCCGCAACACCATCACTACATGTCTTGGACAGCTACAGAAAATAAGCAAACAAAAAGGTAACCCAGAAATTAAAACTCCAGAAAAAGAGAAGCATCATCCTCAAAATTAGCAAAATTACAACCCTCCCTTTCAGCTATATCATCCTTCGTCATTTGAACAATTTTTATTTATTTTTTTTAAATTTAATGTCCACCAAAACACCCGTATCCATCGCCTTATGAGCTTTGCTTAAATTGTATAGTGTTCTCGCTACAATCTGGGAGTTGTAAGGATACTTTGGTCATTTTTGATTGTGATGGTCGTTTGGCAACGTAGGAATGTTTTGATATTTTGTAGAGATGAAGAGATATTTTAGGACATGGTGATACTTTGAAAATTTTAACATGTACAGAATCTTGGTTATTTTTTGCTAGTAACTCTTTTTGATAATTCTTATAATTCAAAGGGTAATTTTTTTTTTAGAGGGATGTTTGGTTATTTTTACATGCTGTTTGGTTTTTTGGTTTTTTCTTTTTGTCCGGTTTTTTGGTTTTGTTTTGTTATTCAATTTTTTTTCTGCATTTGTTAGTTTTGCGTCAAAATTTTGTGGTTTTTGAATTTATCTCGACGAGACGAATCTAACAAATATAAATTTATAGTCAAACCAAATATTTTTTTGAATAAAACCGAAAATACTTGGATTATTGGATTAATTTTGGTTTTATTAAAAAAATTGAGTTTTGACCTTAATTTTATATTTGTTAGATTCGTCTCATCGAGATAAATTCAGAAACCACAAAATGTTGACGCAAAACTAACAAATGCAAAAAAAATTTGAATAAGGACAAAACCAAAAAACCGATTTTTATTTTTTTTGCCAAATCACCCAGTCTTTTTCATTCACTACAGACATGAATTAGTGAAGCGGTGCCAGGAGGTGGGCCAGGGTGAGGATGGGTTGGGTACTGGGGAAGGTAGATGGTGTGGATACTCAAAACTAAAGGACAAAAATAGTACCATAAATTTACAAGAGAGTGGAACAAGAGTGGCATTGTGTTGGGGTGAGTAATAATGACCTCGAAACGTATACCACCAAGCTTCAAAATGAAATTGGATGTGCGGATTATCTTTTTTTTTTAGATGTGATAATGTCAAAATTGTTTTTTTAGTTAGTGTCAAAATTTTATTCCATAAAAGATTTGTATTTTGCATATGAGTACAAGTTTTTTAACGGTGATACATACACTCCTTATGAGCCACTCCTGTCAATCACCTCTCTCTCACATGCGGGCCCCCACATCGCATCATCACACCATGCATGATGAGAGAGGGTGATTGGAGTATCTCACAAAGAGTGTACGTATCATTTTTCCAAGTTTTTTTGCACTTTGAAATTTTGGTACTAACAAAAATAGTTTTGACATTAGCATGTACCGTTCTCTCTCGTTGCATCGAACTTCAGAAAAAAAAATTCCGCTTAAAACAAGAAACGCATAAATGAAATGATAAGATTTTAAAAAATGTTTCAGATAATGTATTCCATCTGGAATAGAAAATGTGACCATGTTAAATTAAATAAAATCCTATTTAAAGAAAAAAAAAAGTATAATGCATAAACTACGCCATGAATTAGCACGAACTAAAACCCTAAATTAACCACGACATCACGAAATCACAATCATACAGATTCAACATGAAGAACAAACGGCAGAGAGAGAGAGAGAGAGAGAGAGAGAGAGATTTAGACAAACCTGTAATCTGCTTAACAGTTTTCCAAACGCATGCAGTAGATTTCGGAACTTTTGTAGCGAACTTTCCATCCAAAGAAAATTTGAGAATTCAACAAGGAGAGAAAATTCTCAGGATCCAGGGCCACCCAAACGAAAGTATAGTAGCAATGGAAATCCTTTTAGACCAAAGTTGTTGTTACTGTGGAAGGAAGATAAGAGAGTGTATCTCCAAAACTCGAAAGGTCAAAGATTTTAGAAAAAGCAGAAAGCTACAAATCCAGAAAAGAAAGATCACAGCAGTAAACATACAACCTGCTACTTTAGGGTTTCGTACACATGCACCTATAGTACGTACTCTCTAACCTACCCCGGTCCTTTTTTTCACTTTGGGTGAATGACTGAGAAATGGGGCAACAATTTCCGAAGTCATGGGGAGGTTTTTGGAAATTCCCCATCGCATGGTGTAGGAGATGGTTCTTGCTATAGCCAAATATGATGAGCTGAAGAGGTATGAATAATTAACAGTAAAGAAATAGTAGGAAAGAGAATAAGGTGGTCTAGAGGAAGGGTGAAGAATAAGAGCAGGTGTGCACAGAAAAGGACTAAGGCAGTGGATTGCTCTCAGTCTAATCCGTGACGCCCTTGGTGACCTAGGAGATGAGGACTGACTTGCAGAGACAATGTTCTCCTCTCAATCAGTGGTTTCCCTTTTCTCTCTCTAGAATGACATATATTCTGTCAATATTTCACCAACCTCTGGGCATTGAAAAGGAATGTCTCATATTTATAGGCACCTTGGCCAATGATGAGGTGTCAGGCTGTCATCCTATAATATGATAACACGTGTCCTTTCCGTACAACCTGGTCGTACGGGGTGACGTCATCACCACGCAGCTGACCCGCGCGGTAACGAGCCATTCCCCCGCGCAGCGATCCCCTTGTTCTTAGCCACCAAACCACTAGATCTCCCTTATTCCCGTCTAAGCAAGGTCGTGACCTGATCGGTCACGCCTATACCGCAGCCAAGCCTCAGGGGGCCCCCGGGGTCCTGCCTTCAGACCGCAACAGGTATAATTACCTGGGCTAAATCCGACTAGCTGTTTTGGGCCATAGGCCTTTCTCCTGTTCGGATGGCCCATGGTTGTCCAAGCACCGCCCTTACTAGGCTTGGGGTGCGCGCCGTAGAGGCGCCTTGCACGAGAGGGTCCCGTGCCAGTGGCCCCCTTCATGCGAAGACTTGTGCCTGCGTAAGTGGCTCCACCGCGCGGATCCTTCCGCGGAGAGTGCCACATGTCACGCAGACATCGCGCCACCTAGGTGACACATGTCATGATCTCAACGGTGGGTCAACGTTGACTTTGGTCAACCGGGGGTGTCGCGCTGACCTCTCATACAATGGCCCCCACGCGCGTGTGGAACACGCAGGCGCGTGGCGTGTCATCCACGCGTTTTCCTACGCGCGCGTGACGTCAGTGCGTTATCCGTTTTCTGACAACTTTTCGGCTGATTGATGCGACGGTTTGGGGGCGCCAGTTCGGTTGTCCGAGGTCATCATTACTGCTGACGTTTCGTCTCCGATGTGATGGTTGATTGCGACCGTTCTGGCCCCCACTTCCTTCCTTATAAATACTCGTTCTCTTTCACTTCTTCACTTCTGTTTCTCTCGATCTTAGAGCTCTCAGGCCCCTTCTTCTTCAGTGATCCCATTTCTTCACCAGCCTTCTCTGCGAGTACCTTTTTCTGCAACTCTTTTCCCCTTCTTCTCCTTCATCTTTTTCTTCGTACTAAAATGACTCGTGGTGAGCAAGGGGTAGGGGGGCCCTGTTCTTCCGGGTGGTCCAGTGCCTCCGTTGGACCAATTGCGTAGGGCCCTTACTTCCATGGCAAGAACGATCCGTTCTGGAAGAAGGTGGAGTCCTACTATCCGGTGGGGAGTGAATTAGACGACGTCCTATGCATCCGGCCGGAGGTGCCGGTCGAGGATGGAGACATGGTGCCCCCTTCTTCCATTTCCCGTCTTCGTGTGGAGAGGCGGGACTTCCCTCTTTCTCCGGTCCAGTTTTCTTCCCTCTCTGCGCCCCCCGCCGGCTGGAGCGAGTGGGTGAATGTTGGGGATGCTGCTTATAAGAAGATTCTGGAGCGTTCTCACATACTGGAGCCCATCAAGATTTCGCAGGTCTTGACACTGAACAGGAGGAATGAGAACATTAATTTCTTGGTATCTCGGTGGAGTGTGGACACTCACACCTTTGTGTTCCCGTGGGGTGAGTTTGGTCCCACCCTCCAAGACACCAGCGCGCTCCTGCACCTCTCCCTCCGTGGCAGGCAGGAGTTTGAGCCTACCAAGGCTGGGTATGCAGACCAGGAGTTGTGGGGCAAGCTGAAGCTAGCCTACAAGCTAGGCCGCGGGCCACAGGGGCTCGCAATGGGACAGGAATGGTCACAGGAGGGCCATGACAGACCCGAAGAAGACATCTTGGGGATCTTGGATACGGTACTTTTTCAATGATCTCCAGGCCGCGTCATCTGGGAAGGCGGAACGCCAAGCCATCGATGGCCCTGAGTATAGAGGTGACTTGTATTTGCTTGCCTTCATCGCCTTTTTCCTTTCATTCTTTGTATTCCCAGACTTTCCGGTCGATGCACCTAGTGAGTTCGTTTTCTACCTTGCGGTGAGGATCGCGCAAGGGGATAGATTTCCGCTGGGCCCTCTGTTTTTAGGACATTTATACCAACAGTTGGACCGCCTGTCCGCGGATTTTGAGCGCTCTGTGGGCCGTTATGACATCACCTCCATGGTGCATACTCAGTTCTTAACTGCACTGGTGTACGAGCATTTTCCCATTGCCGCTCCAAAAGCCAAGAAATTTCCCGCGCAGGTATCCAAGCCAGTCCTAGACAGTAGGGGCCGTCCGGTTAGGGAGGACGACGGCCGCCAGCAGTATACTCTTGAAGGTCCCTTATGGCCTATCATCCTTCGTTGGAACACTGCGGCCACGACAAAGCTCTGGGAGGAATTCATGGACGATGAGTCCCACTTCTATTCGCGCCCCTACACCCAGACTTTGGACGGCGTTTGTAACTATAACCCAAGCATTCCAGGGGAGGCTAATTTTTCTGATACTAGCCTGCCGCAGCGCAACCTTCTTGCTGGTGTATATTGCATGAGCCGCCCGACCTATCCGCCTGCACTTGGAGTTGAGAAGCTGGCGCGGACGGTGGTGTATAGACCTGACAGAGTGGCGCGTCAGCTGGGGTATGATTTGGTGGTACCAGGGGCCGGGCCAGAGCCTCTGGAATTCTCAGCTGCTTTCAATCTGTTCCTTGTCTCTTTCACGGGCGTTCTCCTAGACGGGGTTGGCCGCTGGCGTTTCCCGAAGTCCCTTGGTCCTCCCCTTGCTTCCACCCAGTTCCGTCTATATTGGCGAAGGAACTTGGACTCCTTCTATGCTTTCGTACAAGGCGAGGCCGTCCCAGCTGCCCCGCTCGTCGTGTTCAAACCCGACTTTACTCTCCACACCCCCAAGCCCCAATCCGAAGGCTGGCGCGGCGTGCAGAGCCGATGGGCCTTAAAGGATGGTACTGCTACGGCAACCTCGCATGCTCGGGTAGTTGTACTACTTTCAGCTGTGCGTGTCACCAGATGAGGAAGAGGTCGCGCGTCCACTCATCCGTCGTAGGCTACACAGTGTATGTGTTACCTTACTGCTGGATTTGTTTACTATGTTAATTGCACTGTCGTCCTTTACTCATCGCCTTATTTGTTCTATTTCCAGGCGGTGACCAGTGAGCGTGTTAAAGAATCGCTAGAGCGCCCAGCCCCCTCACAAGCTTCAGGCTCAGACCGGGATTCTGACACAGAGGATACTCTTTCAAGGGTCGGCACCACATCGTCGACTCAGGGTCGCGCCGCAGGCCCCTCGCCCGGCCCGGCATAGACGGCAAGGGGGACGGTGTGATAGCAATGGCGATCATCTCCCAATCGCACGCTTGCCCTTAGGGGAGGTGAAAGAGCCGCGACTCGGGGGCCGGAACCCCACCCACACGGAAGTCGCTCGTGCTCCCTCCCCACCCGTTCAGCCTGCAGAATTCGATGAAGAATCCCCCCCGCACCCTCAGGCAACAGAGAGGCATGGATTCTTGGAGATGATGCTCTCAGGGGAGCGGGTTAGCCCTTCCATCTCAGACATGTTTGGTCCGCGCGGTGCGAGCGATGCCAGAGCGGAAGAAGTAAGAGAGGTTCATTTCGGGGGACGTCGCGGCCCGGAGCCACAGACAGAGGGGGACCCGGAAGGTACCTCTGCGGGTTTTGGCAAGGGCTTTGAGCGGGAGTTTATGCATCCTTATGTTGATAGTGACGACGAACAGAGCTCTCACACTGCTGCCGAAACGGGTTAGCCTTCGGCTCGTTCCCCTCAGCGCGCGTCATCTGCGGAGAAAGGTAATCATCCTGATTCTTCCAGCACTTTCCAGAACATAGGGGGTGACATTCATGCGGGGCAAAGCTTTAGGCCGCGCACTACCCATAGTATAGGAGAATTTGTGCCAACTTCAGTTGATCCTATTATTCATGAACTGTTCAAAGATGATTTTTCAGAACTGGAGGCTGTTGTGGATCCTCAGGGGAGACTACGAGAGATGCAAGATGCCCTTCACCAGTCCGTTCCCGAACAACAAGAGCCTCTACCGGAACCGCAAGGGGAAGCTCAGCAGGAGCGTTTGGCCGCCATTTCTGAGGGGATGTGCCTGAGGGAGAGGACCGAAGTGAGGCAGAATCGAGCGCCCCACAAGTGGATGCCGGGCAGATGGTTGTTTTTTATAAGAAGCCCATGGAAGTTGATGACAGCTCGGAAGCCTCAGGGGGAGCGGGGTCTAGCGCGCCGCAACAGCCCGAGGTGCCGCAAGGATCTGCCCCACAACAGGGGTCTCCATCCCAGTACAGTGATTCTCAGTGCCAGGACCAGACACCTCCTGCCATTACTGCGTCCGCGAAGACGTTCCTGTCGTTCCGCGTTGCTAGTACCAGCATGCCTGCCCTCAAAGCTGTTCATCGGACGCACCCAGAGACTTTTGCTAACTTCCGGGCATAGAGCACCCTAGGTGGTGGCATGTTTTTGGACAGCTTGGCCACAATCATCGATTCCTTACACAACATTCCTTTGAAGAAGTTTGGTGATGTGTCGCTGCAAGATGCAAGGGGGGCTCTCCTGGATCTTCAAAACTTAGGAGGCCTGGAGATCGGTTGGCTGATTGCTCACATGGAGCGTATGCACGGTTCGCGCCGGGCTTTCAAGCTTTCGTCCCGAGCTGAAGCAAAACAAATGGAGGTTTTGCGGGCCCAGGAGAGAGTGGACCTTACGCGCGCCGCCCTTACTCAAAGGGAGGCAGACTTGAGAGAGAGACAGGCCGAGCTGGAGGCCGTTTTGCGTGACAAGGCAGAGTATGAAGCCGCGGGTGGGGAAATATTTGGGAAGAATACCAGGGGCTTGTTCTTTTTCTTTTTTTCTGTAATGAAACCACTTATGATTTTAATGACAGGGGATTTTTTGCCTGTGCTTTATCTGTCCTCTCTTATACTTATGCTTTTGTGTTTAACGACAATTTACCCAACATGGCTTGCTTGTATGAAATGGAACTCAGTTCATGATTTCCTGTAAGTAACTCAGTATTTCATTAATTTTCCAGTAAAGACAAAATTATAAGGTAACAACAAAACTTTTGTTCATTCAAGGGTAATATTTCTTCATGAATTTGATATTGATGGGCCCTGTAAGGAACCCATCGGAGACTCTAGATAGTCTGTAGTGACCACTCGTCCCTGCATTGATGACCTGATATGGTCCTTCCCATTTTGGAGTGAACTTCGGGAGTTTGACATTTCTCATCACGTCTGTGGTTGACTTCCACACCAGATCTCCGACCTTGAACTCTCGCGGAACCACGCTCTTGTTATAGAATCTCGATACTGACTCCCAATATTTGGCCTGATGCTCCGCGACAAGTTCTCGCCTTTCCTCCAGGGCTTCTAGGTCTGCGCGCCTCTCCGAAGAGGTGACCTCTGTTGATAAAGCCAACCGTGCGGAGGGTACACTTAACTCGACAGGAAGCATGGTTTCCGCGCCATAAACCAGGTTGAAGGGAGTGGTGCGAGTTGCTTTCCTCTTCGCTGTGCGGTACGCCCAGAGTGTTGTGATCAAGTGATCTGACCATGTCCCGCCTTTCTCGTCCAGCAGTTTGCTTAGGATCCGTACCAAGGATTTGTTTGTGGCCTCAGCCTGACCATTCCCCTGGGGGTAGTACGGTGTTGAGGTCTGGTGTTCCACAAAATAGGATTGGAGTAGCCCACCCACGTCTTTGTTGACAAACGGGGTCCCGTTATCTGACAGGATCACCTTTGGTATGCCAAATCTGCATATGATGTTTTCTTTGATGAACTAGGCGATTGTCGCGCCCGTGGCATTCTTTAGTGGCACTGCTTCCACCCATTTAGTTTGTGCTAGAATCCATTGGTGCTTGCGCGAGTGGGGCGAGATGGGTCCAACAAGGTCCATCGCCCAAGTATGAAAGGGGTATGGCGCGCGGATTGCGTGAAGCTCCACCCGGGCGCATGGCGCAAACTTTTGGACGATTTCCAAACTTTGGCACCGACAATAGTATCCCAAGTGGCACCTGCTCATATATTTTCCGTCCGCCCTGATGCTCTAGCTCGTGGGCTTTGTACAACACCTCTTCGGCCTCTTCGTTGGACAAACATTGTAATGGGATGTTGTCCAAGGCTCTTCTGTACAGGCTTCCGTCTTTGATGAAGAACCGCCCGGCGGACATCTTGATTTGCCTTCTATATTCTCTCTCCACTGGTAACGCCCCTTCTTGTAGGAAATCAATGAATTTCTGCCTCCAGTCCTGTTCCACAAAGATGCAGCAATCCTGCTCTGGGATGGCTAAGGCACATTTCTCACAATTCCTTAATGCGTTTCTGGCGTCTGCTTTCATGCTAGGCCAATAGTAGCCTTGCCTTTGAACCCTTCGGTAAAGAGAGATATCGTTTTCCCCACACGTTGCATCATGGATCTGACGCAACATGGTCTTGGCCTCTTGCAGACCGATGCATCGTGCGAGCCACCCTTGAGGGCCACAGAAATATAGCTTCGGCCCAATCATTGTGAATTGTGTTAATTCTGTCATTGGACCATTGCCTTGCCCGATAGTTAACTGCTTCATCAGCTTTCCTTGCCACTCCTCGACAGCTTGCTCTTCGTTCACTACATCGACAATCGATGGTTTCGTCTTCTTGACGATTTCTATGGCTATCTTTTCTTCGTTGAATTCAACCTTTGCACCCAGCGTGGCAAGTGCATCGGGGAATCTGTTATCCGACCTGGGTTTGTGAATGACTTCCACCTTATCAAAACGCTGCATTAGCCTCTGTATAGTGGCCCTGTAAGGAGCAAGAGTAGGCTCTTTTAACGCGTGAACGCCTTCTGTTTGTAGGATTACAAGTTTTGAATCCCCCACAATTTTGAGGGTCTTTATCTCTTTCGCAATGGCAGCGAGAAGTCCTAGTATTAAAGCCTCGTACTCTGCTTCGTTGTTTGAACAGTGGAAGGATAACTTGTATGCCAAGTATTCCTGCTGACCATCTGTGCTGGTGAGGACTATTCCAGCACCTCCTGCACCCCCATCGAAGCTTAACGTCCAAGTTACTGACGCGGCCGTTAGTGCTTCGAAACCGTCTCCTGGCAACTCCTCCTGGACTGGTTCGAACTGTCCACTAGGAAATTGAGCGAGCAAATCAGCAAGTGCTTGACATTTAATCGCCCTAGGAGTGATGCATGATATTTTGAATTCAGCCAGAGCTAAAAGCCAACGAGCCACCCTCCCCGTGAGGGCTGGCCGCGACAGCAGATAGCGTACTGGATCACTTTTTGTCACCAGGTGGATTTTGAATGATAAGAAGTAATGGCGTAGTTTTTGCGCTGTGAAGACCAATGTTAGGCAATGTCGCTCCACCGGCGTGTACCGCTCTTCAGCTCCCCGTACTTTCCTGCTAATGTAGTATACGGGCCTTTCCGCGTCATCGACTTCTTGCACGAGCAGGGCCCCAATGGATCTTGGGGTGGACGTCAAGTACAAGATGAGGGGTTTGCCTTTCTGTGGTGCGACCATAGTTTGCGGGGAAGTCAAGACAGTCTTGATTCTTTCAAATGCGCCCTAGTGCTCCGCGCGCCAACCGAATATTGCTTTTCCCTTCAGCAGATCACTAAAGGGTGCTGAGATTTCTGCCAGCGCGGGGATAAACCTGCGCAGATATGAAACCTGCCCTAGGAATTTCTTGAGTGTCCGTCGAGAGTGCGGGGGAGGCATTTCGGTAATGGATTTTATCTTTGCATCATCTGCCTCTATCCCATGTCTATGGACCAGGAATCCCAGGAACTTCCCCGACGCAGCGCACTTTAGTGGGTTCATTCTCATGTTGAACTTCCTACACCTTGTGAACACCGTTTCTAGGTGATCCAAGTGATCAAACTTTTCCTTTGATTTCACCACGAGGTCATCCACATAGTCCTCCACAATGTGATGCAGCATATCGTGGAAGATTGCCGTCATCGTGCGCTGGTATGTGGCACCAGCATTCTTGAGACCAAAGGGCATGACGGTGTAATGAAAGTTGCCCAGCGGCGTTCTGAATGATGTCTTCTCCGCGTCCTCTGCCCCCATTTTGATCTGATTATAGCCGCTGAAGCCGTCCATAAAGGAGAACATCTGGTGCCCCGACGTGGAGTCCACCAATGTATCAATATGTGGCAACGGGAACTCATCCTTCGGACAGGCTTTGTTGAGGTCGCGAAAATCAACACACACGCGTATCTGGCCGTTCTTCTTTTTTACAGGCACGATATTGGCGAGCCAGAGCGGGTATTGTATAGGCTGGATGAATCCGCCCTTCCTTAATTTCTCGACTTCCTCCTTAATCTTTTCTTCCAACTCCGGTTGGTACTTGCGTGCGCCCTGCTTGACTGGCTTGGAGTTTGGAAAGACATTCAAGTGGTGCGCCACCAACTCAGTGTCTAACCCCGACATTTCTTCGTAGTGCCATGCAAACACATCGCAGTATTGCTGCAGTAATTGAATGAGTTTCACCTTCATGCCGTTCTCGAGTGTCGCGCTGACAAAAACGGGCCTCGGAGAGCCCTCTCCTTCTCTGAGATCGACCTCTTCCAACACCTCCGGCTGAGGCTTAGGGCCATCTTGCATACATTCCGGGGCTGGCTCTGGTTTAACCGTCTCGTCTTCCTCCGTTCCTTCTGCCTCTAGGCACCGCGGGTCAGACGCTTCTAAGAGAGCATCTGGCCCGCCGCCCCGTCACAAGCAGTACACGGTTTTTCCTCCTTCCTTTAGCTTGGTAATTTTTCGTGGTCCTGACGCGCTTTCTGTGAATGGTTCCCGCTTGCTCGCGGAGACCTCACCTTCGTCTTTGATATCTTCCCACTTGGGCAATTTGACCCCAATGGGCCTTGCAACTGTCGCGCTTGGTGTCTCCTCCATCTCGGTGAAGTACACCGAATCGGACAAGTGTGCTTCGCATACTTCGAACGGCCTTTCAGACGCCGCGACAGTGACATTCTTTCCAGCCCAAATTGCTTTGAGGCACTGATGGTAGCTAGATGGGATAACCGCGAAGCGATGCATCCAACTGCGGCCCAATATTATATGGTAGTTTGTCTGTGCGTCATTAATATGGAATTTAGTAGTAGTGCGGATGGGCCCGACTGCGAGATCAACAATAACATACCCCAGGGACTCCTTCTTGTCTCCTTGGAACCCAGTGATTCCTATAAACGATTTCACGATCCGGTCCTCCGGGACTCCCAACTTTTGCAGAGTGGACATTGGCATGATGTTGATGGATGCTCTCCTCCGTCCATGAAGGCTCGCTTCAGTTCCACACCATTGACTTGCGCCGTAACGTATAAGGGTCTATTGTGCGGGTGAGAAATCCTGCGGTCGGAGTCGGAGAATGAGATTGCATTTGACTCATCCTTTATTGTTCTAGGGAGGGATCCTCCCTGCGCGGCACACGCTTCGTGGCCTTCTTGCGCGATAGCCAGAATGGCTTTCGTCATTTTGAATCTTGCGTTGGGTGTGAACCCCATTCCATCATAGAATTGCTTGAATTTTGTGCTATTCAACAAGATCTTGACTCCACTCTCTGGATCGGGAGTGGCCACCATTGGGGTATCGTATCCTGCGATATCATCAAGCTCATCGTAAAAAGAGGTCATATATACTTCCTCATAATCATAATCGTGGTCATACTCATAATCGTAATTGTAATCATAATCACAGCCATAATCCTCCTCCTCGGTTTCGTACACGAACTCAAAACATTCAGCCATGTTGGCTGTCCCATGCTCCGAGTAGGGATGCTTGCGCACGTCTTGTGCCTTGGTGGTGATTCTCAACTCGGTGTTATCTAGCTTCTTCTTGAAGATCCTTTTTAAGGTCCAGCAATCGCTAGTGGGGTGCTTGGTGTGTCTGTGGAACATGCAATAATTAGGACTTTCTCTGTCTGCGCGCGAGGGCGCAACTTCGATATCTGGTAGTGTGAGGCCACCATCTGCTATCCACTCTTTTACCAGTGCTTTTACCTCCTCGATGCTGCAGGGGTAGTCTGGAGCTCCCGTGCCTTCTTTGTAAACTTTTTTCTTTTTCCAATCGCCACGTCCATTACCGTTGCCACTCCACCCGCCACGACCGCTGCCATTTTCGCCGCTGCCCCTTCCCCTCTGCGACTTGCGCGAAGATGGAGCGGAAGTTGCAGCTGCGGCGACTGAGTGTGACTTTCTAGGCTTCCAACCTTCTCGCGCGGGTGGTTTTACTGTATGGTGCAGCTTGTATGCTGCTTCTAGCAACGCAGCAAATGTGTGGATCTTGGCATTAACCAAGAATGGCTGATACTCACGCAGGAGGCCCGCGGTACAAATTTCCACCATATACTCCTCCTCTACTGGCTCGAGGCAATCAACTGCGCGGTCAATGATGTCTTCACTGGGGCCCTGAGTTTCTTTAACGAGGGACAGACTGGTTATCTTCTCGCGCGTTTGGAAGAACTTGGCGTAAAAATGGCTAACCATGTCTTCCCATGATATTATGGAGTAGTAGGGGGTCAGGTTTACATACCATGTGTATGCTCTGTTGGTTAGAGATTTGGAAAACTCTCTTAACCTGAGGTTTGTGTCCCCAGAAAAGGTCCCTAGGGTTTCGATAAACTGCACCACATGCTCTTGTGCATTACCCTCTTTGCCATCGAATTTGGTGAACTTTGGTGGTGCGTACCCTTCTGGATATGGCATCTGAAGGATAGCCATGGGGTACGGTGGCTGGATGTCTGGGCTTGGGAGGGAGGGGAACGTTGTTCTGGTTTTTTCTCTTTGTAATAGGGCCTGTACCTCTGCCAGGGTCACCGCTTGTGGCCCGGCGTTTTCTCCCAGTGCCGCCCTCTGGTGTACAAAACCAGTTCCTGTAGTTTGCGAGGCCGGGTTTCTGGCAAGGCAAGATGAACGGGGATTACTGGCTGAATAAGGACTTGAGCACCAGAGCCATCCGCTAAAGGTGCCATCACCTAGGCCTCTGCTGGGTCACCGTTGCTGGTGGAGCTCTGGGTAGGGCGGCAGTGATGACCTCAGTGAGGCCAGCTATGGCAGCGAGTAACTGCGTCTGAGTGGTTTGCATCTGCGTGATGCCGACTTGCATGGCGTGGATCATCTCTATGGCTGGAGCTCCTCCGGCTTCATTTCCGGCTTGGCTAGAGGTAGCATCCTCTATCAGCGGTGCACCGTCGAGAACAAGGTTGGCGTGGTTTATTGGTGCTGTCATGCTTGAAGTTTGTAGACCACTTCTCATGTTTACCATCAACTAAACAACCTCCCTAGCAGAGTCGCCTGAATGTAGGAGATGGTTCTTGCTATAGCCAAATATGATGAGCTGGAGAGGTATGAATAATCAACAGTAAAGACATAGTAGGAAAGAGAATAAGGTGGTCTAGAGGAAGGGTGAAGAATAAGAGCAGGTGTGCACAGAAAAGGACTAAGGCAGTGGATTGCTCTCAGTCTAATCCGTGACGCCCTTGGTGACCTAGGAGATGGGGACTGACTTAACAGGATCTCTAAACCCATAATTAAGGCTTCAAACTCTGCTTGATTGTTAGTACATTCTCCTTCATTTATTTGGAAACCAAATTTGGTTTTCAAACCTTGAGGAGACTCCAATACAATTCCAATTACAGCCATTTGACATGTTTTAGAACCATCAAACCATATTTTCCATGGCTTAATTGTAACTGTGTCAACATCATTTATGGAGTTTCTACTCCATTTGGATGATCTGCCAAAAAGTTAGCTAAGGCTTGACCTTTCACTGACTTTTGAGGAACATATTCAAGACTAAATTCAATCAAAGATACAATCCACTTCCCAATCCTGCCACTAAGTACAGGT
Source organism: Vaccinium myrtillus (assembly GCA_016920895.1). Classification (NCBI taxonomy): domain Eukaryota; kingdom Viridiplantae; phylum Streptophyta; class Magnoliopsida; order Ericales; family Ericaceae; genus Vaccinium; species Vaccinium myrtillus. Next base: position 21,774,494 of record CM029277.1, read on the forward strand.
TGAGATAACATATACTTCATAACATCAGTCTGGAAAATTACATAAGTTACTTTAGGCATCATATAGTACCTGAGTTTCTTCGAAGCAAAGAACAAAGTTAAACATAACTTTTCTACTGCAGAATACCTACTTTCACAGTCATTTAAAAACTTACTTAGATAATAGATTGCTTGCTCCTTGCCTTCATCATTGTCTTGAGCTAACAAAACTCTTATTTAGTCATAGTTTGCTGCTAAGTACAACTTCACAGACTCTCCTTTCTTTGGTGGAAAGAGCACTGGAGGATTGATCAAGTACTTCTTGATGGCCTTGAAAGCATCATCATGCTCTTTTGTCCATTAGAAGTCCTCTCCATCCTTTAATTTCAACAAAGAAGAAAATACTTTAGTTTTCCCTGCAGTATTAGATATAAATCTTCAAAAAAATTCAATTGACCAAGAAATTTTTGCAATTCTTTCTTATTCAAAGGAGGTTTTGCTTCTATTATAGCCTTAGTTTTATTGTTATCAACTTGGATACCTCTGCTATGGACTAAATATCCCAAAATGTTTCCTGTCATTACTCCAAAAGCACACTTAGCAGGATTCAACTTCAGTTGATAATGCTTCATCTTTAAAAAGGCTGTCCTCAAATGCTCTATATGATCATCCATAGATTCTGATTTTACAATGATATCATCAATATAACATTCTAGAAAATCCCCAATTATTTCATGACAAATAGTGTTCACTGCTCTTTGATAAGTAGCACCAGCATTTTTTAGCCCAAATGGCATTTTAACCCACTCAAAGGTTCCAATGTTTCCAGGGGCTCTAAATGCAGTTTTATGAACATCTTCTTCAGTTATACAAATTTGGTTATATCTTGAATGTCCATCCATAATAGACATGATTTTATGGCCTGCAGAACTATCCACAAGTATGTCTACTAGAGGAATTGGATACTCATCTTTAGGAGTTGCAGTATGTAGCTTTTGAAAATCAATGCAAACCCTAATCTTCCTATTTTTCTTAACAACAGGAACAATATTTGATAGCCATTCTACATATCTTGTTGTTCGAATGAAACTAGCATTTAAAAGATTTTGAATCTCTTTCTTAACCAATACTATGGTTTCAAGAGACATTTTTCTTGGAAGTTGTTTAAAAGGTTTGCAATTAGGTTTGATAGGCAATCTATGCTCAACCAAATCTCTACTCAAACCCGTCAGTTCCTTATAACTCCAAGCAAAGCATTCTTTATTCTCTTTCAGTACTGCAATCAACTTAGCCTTTGAAGTAGCATCAAGTTCCTTATTGATCTGTACAGTGTTTGAAACAACTCCATTGTACGGGGAATAAATTCGTGTAAGGTCAGGATCACGTGCTTCATTGATGCAACCCTAAATCTGCAAAACAGATAAGGGTTAGAGCACCTTTGCCTCTCATTGGCAAATGCCCTCTGATGCTTAAGTTAGTACTGGGCTTACTAATCAAGCAAAGAACAATGTGTATGGATGGGTTTCACAGCGTACCTTTCTTCTTGGGTGTGTTTTTGTATTTTTAGGTTAAGATGGCATGTTGATTTAGGCATCTAGTGCCCCAGTTTCCTATTGGGTTTAGGAATCCTTTTCCTAATATCTCGCAAGATCTCGTTTTCCAGCAACATTCTTTTCCATATAGGTTTCTTCCCATATGTGGTACTAATCCTAACTACACTAGGATTACTCATATTAGTCCCTTATTTCACAGGATCGTTCCTTATCTCATAAGGAACCGCCTTAGATCATTTTGAAATGTCTGACCGCCTTATACGTGGTGGTGTCGTGCTTCCACATAGCTCAGTATAACACGTACATAGCTCAGCCCATCACGCCGAACTGAGTTATGTATTCCAGAATGTTGTTTAAGCTATATATGTAGCCTACCTAGCTCGGCCATGTCGGGGGCATCCCTTCATGACTCATGCCGAGCTGTTGCATCCTGAGTTATTAGTTTATTCTCATTACCTTGACCTTATTCATGGTCAACCTTGCTCGGCACAGGGTTAAGGACTCCCTATGTGGTGCCGAGCTATTCACCCCTTTGTGGTGGTCAGTTAGGGCACGTGTTCTGCCCTTCCCAAGGGCAATTAGGTTTTACCCACTCCAATTGCTCCTCAGCTCTGCCCACTGTTGTCATTCATCAGCAGTGTGCAGAGCTTCAACGGTCTTGATGCACTCTTCTGCACGCCTTCCCCTCTGTGGAGTTTCGGGGCCACATTTTGGAGTTTTGAAAAGGGGCAATCCAAAAAAAAGGGAAAATTTAGAGTCGCCACCCGGGGTTTAATTTTGGAAAATGTTGGGTACCCGAGAAACCGTTTAGAAGAAGTAATGACTCTTGTGCCGCTGAAAAAGGGTTTGATCTGTGAAAAATAGAGATTTGGGTTCGGGAGCCAGGTTACGCGCAGGGAAGGTTTTGTTCGAAAAATGCACCCCGCGTGCCCAGAATTTTCCGGTCTCTACTAAATCTTTGTGGGATTATTCTTGAAAAGATTTTAATGAAAACCTTATTTCACATAAACAATATATCGAGAAACAACATGCTTAAAGGGAACAAATAATAATAACAAATCACGTAATACGCAATCAAGTATATAAATGCGAGAAAATCAACTAAAGGGGGATATGTAAGTGCAAAAACAGAAAGTAAAGGGGGTCGACTGCAATTAGTCCTCGCTGGTTTTCCCAAAAACAAAGTACCGGGTTTCAGAAAATAGGGGAGGCAAAATATATTGCCACTGATGCCATACGGCATCCAAAATAATGTCGCACGGTGTACTTTGAGTGCCATACGGTGCCTTTGCAAACTATGTTTTTCAAAAAAATTTAGTTTCATCCGATTGAAATCAACCTCTGTTTTTTATACAAAAGTCATGTTATTTATTGATCAAAGCAAGTTTAGAAAATAATTTTGATGGATGGATGTACCTCATTTTAGGAATGGTATTTCGTGACAATGGATGATATCACGTGATACCAACCAGAGAGGCTCGAATTTTGTTGAAATATCTCCGTTTGGACTCAAGGAAGAGCTACAGAGCTCTTTCGAGCCCGGTGGAAACTCCCCTCAGAAGATTGTTATTTCAATTTGAACGCGAATATATACCTCTGGGTTTGCCCGATTAAGACCACAAACTTTGAAAGGGATCGGTTTGGGGACTGAAAATTGTAGTTGTAGGCTTGTGGGAACAAGGGTTTTATGTATGATTTGAACTAGACAGAGTAACGAGGAGACGGTAAGTTTGTTTTTGAGAGGAATTTTTGCTGGGAATTTTTTGAATCCTCTTTTTTTTTTCGCTGGCTTCTCCTTCTCTCTTTATATAGATGAAGTTTTGGGCGAGCTCATAAGTTAGGCAATATCCGTACGTCAAGAAATTCACATCATTGCCGAATCGCATCATTGTTCTGAGCTGCTGGAGCAATCGCGGGAATCCTGTTGATGGGACAGATTCTCCTTTGTCGAATATGCCAACGCGGATTGCGTCTTCAACTGCAAGGCCGGCTTCATAAATGGTTTTGAAGTCGGCGGAGGTCTGGAAGACCACCAGGTGTTTAGCAAAGTCTGGTTCCAAGTTCCGAGTGATAATCCTCATTTGTTCTTTCTTCGAGGGCCTGTCCATCATTTGTGAAGCCTTTCCTCTCCAGCGTTTGACAAAGTCGGCGAAAGATTTGTTCTTTCCCATCTTTGTAGATTCTAACTCCCGAATGGTCATTTCAAAATGGATGTTGTAGTTATACTGAGCCACAAATGCTGCTCCAATGTCTTCCCAGGTCTTCTTCTTTGAGTTGTCTAAGTTCAAAAACCAACGGAGTGCAGATCCTGTCAGGGTTTGCTGGAACATTTGAGCCATGGCGTTTTTCTCCACATCATACATGGATAAGGTACCCACGTATGTTTGCAGGTGTGCTTTCGGATCACCGCTCCCATCAAACTTGTCCCAGTCAATTGGCTTGAACTTGTCAGCCAGCTTAGCATTAGGGAACAAGCATAGTTTTTCCATATCAATGCCTATAGTTGTGATCTTTTCTTGCTTCTGAACTGATTCATCAAGCTTGGCTACCTTGGCTATCATGGTTTCCATTTCCTGGTGATTATTTGATGATTTCCCAGTTAGTGAAGGCAACCAGGAAGTAATATCCTGAATTAAGATCATCATCTGGGCCATTTGCTTGCTATTAGCAGCTCGTTGATCTTCCAGAGCTTCTTTGAGAATTTGAACTTCGGTCTTTTCTGTCTGTTCTGTAGTCTTGGCCATAACTGGAAGGCTAGCTGACTGTTCTGCTCTTGACTCAGTCCGAATTAATCGCTGTTGGGGAGTTCGAGCCCAACCAAGTGCGGGAGTGTTCTTGTTTTTGCCAATGGTTATGTACTGATGGTATGAACAGATTAAATAATACCGTACATGCAATCTATTTACATGAATGAGGTGTTATGAATGCTGCAAGATTGCCCCAATTTCCTTTGATTTTGCCGAATATGTTGAAAACAACGGCCGGACCGAGGTTGCCTACGTATCCCCGTAGAGAGGAATCAGGCCATAACGTAGTTCGGGACTGCAAATTGGCTCCCAAATTTTTATGAAAAGATGTCTTTTTTCATTGATCACCCAAGCATGGAGTGATACAAAAGGGGTTCCGACAAACGGAAAACAGACTCGATAAGCAAAGTACAAGCTATTACAGACTCGGTAAACAACCAGTATAGCAAACAACAACAGACTCGATAAGCAACTGCAACAGACTCGGCATTCAGACTAGGCAAATGATGATGGCTTTTATTCCAAAAGGGCCCTTAACGGCTTGATCAGATCTGGTTGTGGCGCACACTTCGACTTGTTCAGGTTGTGGCTTCACGGGATGGGATGAGTTGGGATCACCGGGCTGGATGGTGAATTGGTTTCACAGACCTTCTGCTTTCCTTTACAGGCCTTGGCCTCTTCTTCCTGCTGTTTCTCCCAAGCATGCTGTTCCTTGAGCTGGTGGGGGGATATGTCGTCATTGTCGCGAAGGTAATTCTCGTAGCAACCAAAGATCACATTTGTCCCCAGTACTTATGGCAGTGACTGGGTCAGCAAAGCAGTACACCGGGTTACCTTTTTCATCAATGTATTTCATCGGTGGCATGGTGCAGAAGTCTCCATCATCTTCTTCGTACATGACAACAATCTTGTCTGGGAGCACATTCTGGCTGTTGTCTGGCGTGATGTGGAATTTCCAGCATGGATGGCTTTCAGTGCTATCCCACTGATTTGGTGTGTCTAACTGGTTGGGTTTGATGATCTGGTCAACCCATTTGTAGAGCTTTTCACCTTCAGGGGTCTTCTCCTCAAACTTGGGGGACTCGCACTCTTCAATGATCCAGACAGGGGCGTTATGGTGAGTGGAGAAGGTGGACTTGAGTCTCTTGTTGCTTGGTTGGTCAACCATTGTTTTCTGACAAGAAAAGTGTTGGTTTTATTTGGAGAAAAGCGGAGCCTATTTGCGATGATTTTTTTTTTTTTTTGAAAGATGGAAATTTTTTGTTTTGGTATTCAGCCTAACCAGAGATTATTGGGGTAATCCTCAGGTGAGTGGAGTGATAACCTAGGGTCAATCTAATTTGTGTATGCATGCAAAATGAGAGCAGTATATACAAAAGAAGTAGACAGGAAGCATGGTATGTGCGAAAAGCGGTAAACAAGCAGCATGCTGACAGGGTATAGGAAAACAATAAACACGTAGCAGGATATATCACGTAATCCTACCCTGTGGGTCCTGTCTTAGGTTGGAAGGTTTTGTGGCTATCTATTTGCAAAGGCCGGTTTTAGTTTAAGGGGGTTCCCCAGACTAGAGCCAAGAGTACTGACGTGGCAAGGGTAGTAACGGCAGGCTGACTCATCATCGTCCAAGGTTGCCGAGAATCCTGGGATGTCCTAACCCCATCAAGCTGGGTAGGGTAACCAGGACGTAGCGGTGGGGCTAGTAACCATGCACGTGCAATGCAAAAGTTTAATCAATAAAATCTTTTCAAAAAAACCCCACAAACATTTTTCAAGTTTGGCTCGCCTTTTAAATTAATCAAGACCTTGAAATTTTACTCAGGCAAACAAGCGGGAAAGCTCCAGTCCAGATTGATCGGCCTCTCACCCTGACATCATTCCTTTCTAGTACTGCGTGAAGCACGTACTTTGTGTCAAGCTTTCAAAGGGTTGTTTTACAAGTGTAAAATGTCAAAATAAATATTAATTAAAAAATATCGATCCCCAGTGGAGTCGCCAATTTGTGGAGTTCGGGGCCACATTTTGGAGTTTTGAAAAGGGGCGATCCAAAAAAAAAGGGAAAAATTTAGAGTCGCCACCCGGGGTTTAATTTTGGAAAATGTTGGGTACCCGAGAAACCGTTTAGAAGAAGTAATGACTCTTGTACCACTGAAAAAGGGTTTGATCTGCGAAAAATAGAGATTATGGTTCGGGAGCCAGGTTACCCGCGGGGAAGGTTTTATTCGAAAAATGCACCCCGCGTTCTCGGAATTTTCCGGTCTCTACTAAATCTTTGTGGGATTATTCTTGATAACAAATCACATAATACGCAATCAAGTATATAAATGCGAAAAAACAACCAAAGGGGGATGTAAGTGCAAAAACAGAAAGTAAGGGGGGTCGACTGCAATTAGACCTCGCTGGTTTCAGAAAACAGGGGAGGCAAAATATATTGCCACTGATGCCGTACGACATCCAAAATAATGCAGCACGGTGTACTTTGAGTGTCGTACGATGCCTCTGCAAACTATGTTTTTCAAAAAATTTCAATTTCATCCAATTGAAATCAACCTCTTTTTTTTATACAAAAACCATGTTATTTATTGATCAAAGCAAGTTTAGAAAATAATTTTGATGGATGGATGTACCTCATTTTAGGAATGGTATTTCGTGCCAATGGATGATATCACGCGCTACCAACCCGAGAGGCTCGAATTTTGTTGAAATATCTCTGTTTGGACTCGAGGAAGAGCTACAGAGCTCTCATCGAGCCCGGTGGAAACTCCCCTCAGAAGATTGTTATTTCAATTTGAACGCGAATATATACCTCTGGGTTTGCTCGGTTAAGACCACAAACTTCGAAAGGGATTGGTTTGGGGGACTGAAAATTGTAGTTGTAGGCTTGTGGGAACAAGGGTTTTATGAATGATTTGAACTAGACAGAGTAACGAGGAGATGACAAGTTTGTTTTTTAGAGGAATTTTTGCTGGGAATTTTTTGAATCCTCTTTTTTTTTTTTCGCTGGCTTCTCCTTCTCTCTTTATATAGATGAAGTTTTGGGCGAGCTCATAAGTTAGGCAATATCCGTACGTCAAGAAATTTGCATCATTGCCGAATCGCATCATTGTTCTGAGCAGCTGGAGCAATCGCGGGAATCCTGTTGATGGGACAAAGGTGTCGTACGGTGTCAAAAGTGTACCATACGATGCACATAACAACACCGCACGGTGCAAAAGGAATTTTAAGCCGTACTGTTCTTGGGATTGGGTCGTACGGTTCAAGTGGGTTTGGGTTTTTGGTTCCTTTGATCCATTTGACTGTTCCGAGGTATATTTCGGGTGCTCTTTTCATCATCTGGGATGCACAAGTCATTAAAATTGGGGTGTCTACACCCTCACGTGGAAGGCAGGGTTGCTTTCGCATTTAATGCGAAGTGACCCGTTGGTGGCTAGATAAGCCCAAAGGACGTCTAGGGGTGACATTTTTCGTACGTCATACCCCACTTCATGGGGTTTTGGGGCGGGATAATGATTATTCCTCCCCCCCAAAACCCTTATAATCTCAAAATCTCTTCCCTTCCTCCTCCATTTCATTGTTTTCAAACGAAAAATAGAGAGAGAGAGAGAGAGAGAGAGAGAGAGAGAGAGAGAGAGAGAAAGCCATCTCTGCCATCAACGACGTTCCAGAGCTTGTTCTTTTCCCGGAAAATCTCACTACCATCCCCATTCTTCGTCGGAGACTACCATCTTAGAGTCCCCCTATACCTCGTAAGTGCTCTTCTCTTAGAGATCTCCACTTCTTAGTTGGTCTTTTGTTAGTTTCTTCTCTCGTCTGGGTTTCAACAGTGAAACCCTAGATTATTTTGTAATGGGGAGACACATGGATCTTCTGAGTACCCCTGAAAAGATCGAGGAGTTCCATGCAAAGTACAATATTCCCAACGACGTTCAGTTTCGTCTGAATGGACGTGATGACCTTATCTAGTTTGGTCAGCCTAGAGACAAGATCCATATCCCCCTTATTTTTATCGTAGAAGGAGGTCTTAGGTTCCCTTTACACCCCTTCTTCAGGGAGGTCTACAACCGGTGCAGACTTAACACTATGCATTTATGCCCTAATTTCGTTAGGGTGGTGATGGGCACAGTTGCCCTCAATGAACTTCTGGGACTCCACCTGAATTGGTGGGACTTGCACTTTCTGTACAGTGTAGTTCCCACTGCTGAAGGTTCTTACTACTTCAAAGCCAGACATCCTGATTGAAAACTCATCACGGATCTTCCGAATTTGTCCAAGGGTGAAGGTGACGATTACCTTGTCATTACTGGCAATTGGGAGCCCAGAGACGCCAAGGGGAACATGATTGGGTTTTTCTGCCCCACGGCCCTTGGCCACCCACGTTAGTATTCAGAACTTGCTATTTGATTCCTTGAGATTACCATTTGTGTATATTTGTTAATTGTTTCCTCCTTGTGTTGTTCCCTTGTTTTGCAGCGGAGAACATAAGCCAGAGCGCCTGTCTGAACCACTCTCTACTTCATCGTGAAGAGATCGCATCTACCCTTCTCTTTGACGGGTTTGATCCTATACTAGTGGGTCGTGGCCGAGCAGCTCACAACCTTCTCCATTACACTCCATCTTATTGGGGTGGCATCAAGAGGGATGGTGAGCGTCGCACTAGGCGCCCCTGGCCCCCATTGACTACACCAACAATCCCCCTTCCTCCTTCTGATCAAGGCCGAGCATGTAGGCATAATTGTAGGGGTAGGATCACTCGTTCCCGATCTAGGGCGGATCCCCAATAGCAAGTCACATTTGCTCATATCCCTGAAATTCTGACCACTATCCCATAATCACAACAGGAGGTTCTGGCCCGAGCACATCCGGCAAGACAATAGAAGAGGAAGAAGGAGAAAGAGAAGGAAGAGAAGAAAACAGACTTCACATTTCCATCGCTTCAATAGCCGACCAGTACGACCAACTTTTAGACTCGTCGGGCTACTCCCCCTCTCCCGATCGCGAAATGCCTCTTCAGCTAGTCAGCCTTCTCGCCGAGCTGAATCTCGCTATTCCACCCTCGCGTGGTGGTACTTCCCGTGCTCCTTCGGTGACTACTTCGATTGTCCCTTCAGCAGTGGTGACCTCCATCCCTTCCCAACATTAAAGGGATAAGAGGCCAGTGGACAGCCCTCCAGATATCCAGCTGCCTCTTCAAAGGCGAAGAACTGGGGACTCTAGTTCCAGCCATCCCATGACTGACTCACCTCCTCTTGTGCAACCATGAGCTCCAATGCTTGCACGGCCAGATGGGACGCCTTTTACCATGATCGACAGGGTCAATTCTGTCGACGTGGCTTATGGTGTCACACGTGCTGCTCTCCTTCCTCTACTGTTACTCCTTATAAGTAACCATTTTTTCCTTGTAGATCATACAAAAAGCTGTCGCCGATCTCGATCATGTAAAAGAAACTGAGAAGGATCTTAAAAAGGAGCAGAAGAGAGCTGAGAAGGCAGAGAAAGAGAGTGCCCAACATGCCTAGTCTCTGAAGGAAGCCGAAAGGCTAAAGGGTGAGCTGGCCGAGCAAAGAATAAAAGCTGGTGAAGCTGAGTAACAACTGCGTCAGGATCTAGCTGTTGCTGAAGCCAAGGCTGAGGCCGAATATGATAGAGCAGTGCTGGAGGTGACCAATAACTACAGGGCTCAGATGCCTGCAGTTAAGGACGCTATCTAGGAGTCAAGCTGGGTTCGCTGCTGCACCAAGATGGGGTTGCCAGATGATTCTCCAATGTGGACTGACATGGAGCTCCCCAGCCAAATGGAGGCTTTGGCAGCTCAGCAACTCGAAGCTGAAACCACCCTCGCTCATTCTGGTGCTCAGGAACGGCTCAACGCCCAATCCGAGCTCGAGCCTCCTCCAGAGCTGGCTCAAAATGAGGAAGGTGTAATCGATCTTACCAAGCAAGGAGGTAATGATGATGTGAAGGATCCCGCTGGTCCTAAAGAGAGTGAGAACACTGGTCCCACCCCTGCCATCGATGCTGGTCAGCACGGTGAAGAGGCCTAAGAGCCTAAGTTGTTTTAGAACTTTTGTTGATATCTGTGCTCGGCCTTGTGTGACCTTACTTAGCCTTATGTGGCTTTAAAACAATTTTTGTTAAATCTCCCGTACTTATGTGGTTTTATTCATGTTTTGATGGTTAGCTCTGCGTGGCTTTGCTCGGACGTGTGTGGCCTGTTTGATACTATATTCAGCCTCGTGTTTCAAGTATTTTTGTACTTATATACCCCTTGCAATATCCCAAGTTTCTTCGCCTTTGTATTTTTGCATTAATCGTTGTAAATTCTAAGTATTTCGTACTTACAAATTTGTTTACCAAGTGTTCACGTACTTGGATATTTGCATTAATCTTTGTAAATTCTAAAAATTGTTCATCAAGTGTCCACGTACTTGGAAATTTGCATTAATCGTTGCAAATTCTAAGTTTTTCGTACTTAGAAAATTGCTCACCAAGTGTCCACATACTTGAATATTTGCATTAATCGTTGCAAATTCTAAGTTTTCGTACTTAGAAAATTGCTCACCAAGTGTCCACGTACTTGGATATTTAGCATTAATCGTTGCAAGCTTATATTTATTGAATTTTTTTCCTATCCAAATTAAAGTGATTAAGGTATATATGTAACATGTTCCCCAATAGGAATCAAATTTTTAGACTATTTTGGCTCGTATTCAAGGCCATAAGTAAAAGAAAAGCAATTTCATTAATGTTTGCAATAGCAAGAAAGACAATAATCTAAATAGCTAATGTTGGTGATTTTCTTCGTAATCCCAACTAAGTACTAAAAATAAACGTGAATATATTTGTATTCACTTTGAAAAAGATGTGTATGTATTCGTAGTCACCAAAGAAGAAACAAATTACTAGTAAAACCTTCTCAAATTCTTTACGTTCCATGGCCGTGGTACTGGTTCTCCATCTAGGTCGGCCAATCGATAAGCTCCAATACCAGCTATACCAACTATCTTGTATGGGCCTTCCTAGTTCGGCCCAAGCTTGCCATCTGAGGATACCTTGGTGTTAGCCAAAACTTTCCTCAGAACTAGGTCTTCCACCTTGAATTCCCTTGGCTGTACTTTCTTATTGTAGCTTCTTTGTAGCTGCTCCTGGTATGCTGCCAAAGTGATCAGTGCACGCTCTCTCTTTTCCTCGGCAAGGTCGAGCTGTTCGGCTAAGGCTTTATCTTTGCCACCAGATTCCACAAGAGCAGTGCGGTTGGTTGGCAGGCCAATCTCTAGTGGAATAACTGCTTCTGTCCCATAAGTAAGGGAGTACGGCGTCTCTCCCGTAGATCGCCGTGGAGTGGTCCTATATGCCTAAAGCACTGCTGGCAGCTCGTCTGGCCACTTTCCCTTCTTGCTCTCCTGTCTCTTCTTAAGACTCTTAAGAATAGTCTTATTAGAAGTTTCTGCTTGCCCATTACTCTATGGGTAAGCTGGAGTAGAGTAGTAATTCCTAATGTCGTACTGGGCACAAAAAGCTTTGAACTTCTTCTCGAACTGGGACCCGTTATCTGAGATGATGGAATATGGGACCCCAAACCTTGTTATGATCTTATTCCAGACAAATTTCTCCACCATGACCTCAGTGATTTTGGCTAAGGCTTCTCCCTCTATCCACTTTGTGAAGTATTCCGTGCCGATCAGAAGGAATTTTTCGTTTCCCCGTTGCCATGGGAAGAGGACCCACGATATCCAATCCCCATTGAGCAAATGGCCATGGACTTGTCAGGGGAAGAAGATCCTCTGTTGGAGCTCGGATAAGAGGTGAATACCTTTGGCATTTTTCACAAGTCTTGACAAAAGATTTTGCATCCTCTTGCATATATGGCCACCAATATCCCTAGGATATTGCTCGGTGGGCTATGGATCGTCCTCCTGTATGTCCTCCACATGTTCTAGCGTGGATCTCATGCAATAACTTTTTGACCATAGCTGGATATACACATAGCAAATAGGGACCAAGAAAGGATTTTCTATAAAGCTTACCTTTAGGGGAGAGCCAGAAACGTACAGACTTGGTTCTGATCTTGTGGGCTTCCCTCTTGTCCTCTGGCAATGTCCCATCTCGTAGGTATGCCACTATTGGGTCCATCCAGCTCGGCCCAAGCTCAGTTTCCATCACCAACTCCACCGCTCGGCCAATGCTTGGTTCACTCAAGTAGTCCACAGCCACTGTTCGGCGATACTCCATATTGACTGCTGAGCCCAGGCAAGCCAGTGAATCTGCATGGAGCTGATTTGTTGAATGTGGACTTCGCAAATTGATCCAGCAAGTCTTTGGCCGCCTCAGAATATGTTGCCATCTTCTCATTCTTTGCGGCGTATTCCCCTGAAAGTTGGTTTACAACTAACTATGAATCACAAAACACCCTTAACTTACTTACCTTGAGTTCTAGGATATTCCTAAGTCCAGCGAGCAAGGCTTCATATTCTGCCACGTTGTTGGTGGCACTAAACCCCAATCCCAGTGCTTGCTCAAGCACCAAACCTTCTGAGGAGAAGAGCACCACTCCTGCTCCTAACCCTTTGTTGCAAGCTGACCTATCAATATAAAATCTCCATTCCTCAGGATCTGGCTCGGCCACTCTCGTTGGCTGTTCGGCCATTCTTGTTTTCTGCTCGGGAAAGTTGCCTTGTTCCTTCTCGTGGAGAGTAGGTGGTGGTGGAGCTACTACGGTTGAGTAAATTCAGCCACAAAGTCAACCAAAATTTGCCCTTTTATTGCCGTCCTGGGCTGATAGTCCAAGTCAAATTGGCTTAACTCGATTGACCATTTGGATATCCTCCCAAAAAAATCTACTTTTCGCAATAAGGCCCTCAGTGGTATTCAGTAAATACTGTGATGGGGTGGGCCAAAAAATAATGTGGCAATTTTCTTGAGGCCACAACAAGGGCATATACAAGTTTTTCCAGAGGTAAGTAACATTTTTCAGCATCCAACAGAGTTTTACTTACAAAATAGACCAGAGCTTGTTCCGTCCCCCTTATCCTCAAGAGGACCGAGCTGACAAAGTGCTCGAATACTGCTAAATACAGGATCAACCGCTCCCCAGCTTCTGGAGTAGAGAGTAGGAGTGGAGATGACAAGTAAGCCTTTTATCTTTTGGAAGGCCTGTTCCTGCTCGGCTCCCCACTCATACCCTTCTCTCATCTTTAGAAGCTAAAAGAATGATCTGCATCAATCTGAGGACTCATTGATGAAACAGTTTAGTGTGGCCACCATCCCTGTTAGTCTTTGGACCTCCTTCGTGGTCTTAGGACTTTGGAGGTTCTAAAGTGCAGTAATCTAATCCGGATTGGCCTCAATCCCCCTTTTGGTCACCAAGTGTCTCAAGAACTTTACCGAGCTGACTCCAAAGGTGCATTTTGAAGCGTTCAACTTCAACTAATATTCCCTTAGAATGTCAAAAGTCACCTTCAGGTCGGCTAGGTGGTCAGGTTTCACCCTGCTTTTTACCACCATGTCGTCTATATAAACCTCCATGGTCTTGCCGAGCTTTATTTGAACATCTTGGTGGCCAACCTTTGATAGGTCACTCTAGCATTCCTGTGGACGCCCCTCGGAGGATTTCTCATCATTGATTCGGAGTCGTCACCCGGGTTTTAGCGGATTGTCCCCGAAGAACCTAACTCGATTGACTCGTGCCTCATTTAATGGATAAGGGTTAGATACTAGCCCGTCATCACCATACTATCTTAAGTTTGGGAGCTTGTTACGAGAGGGGAAGGGTTTTACGGCACCCCCCTAGCCCAATTCGAAGACCGGTCTCTACTAGACTTTTGTGGAATCGTATGAAATGACTGCAATTCAACTTTGAACAAGTAATGGGGAATGGGGATAGGAAGCACGTAGTGATATTAAACACAACAATGGATTTGCGGTGTATGCATGTGCGACTTGGACTACATGAGTGATGATGATGATGATGTACAAGCATAAACTAATAAGGACACGAGGCAGCAAGAAACAGTGTTAGTACACAATATACAGCAACAAAATAACTCAAAATGACACTACAAATTGTTGTGAAACAAAACCAATCTGATCCCTGACAAGAGTTCGAGCGCTCAAGGTATAGGTTTGAGCACTCAAAGCCCTCTCACCCACACATGCTTATGATGCTTCTGACTTGCTGGAAATCTATTTGATACACTGAGAACTTGTTTGAAAATGATATTTTGATGACTTATCAGAATGATATGGTCGTGTAACATAGGTTTGAGGCTTGATAATGAACCAAACAAAGCAGTAAGGGAACACGGAGTGAGAATAGAACACCTGTGAGACATGTCAGAATACTCAAAATTATAAGGAAGTTTAGATGATGAAAACATTGGATGAATTAGAAAATAGTTTGAGCGCTCAAAGCGTAGTGTTTGAGCGCTCAAACCATCTTCTGGGTCTGAGTATTCTTATGCCTTGCTGCTTTCATTTGGATCATAAACAACCTCAAAACAATACACAATGATGATAATACACACAATAATCCAGAAACATCATGAGATCAACTTGGAATGTTAATATGAACGAGAGATGGACCATGAATCAACCATAAGCATGATTAGATTGAGAGAAGAGGTGAGGATCAAATTGGTATGAACTCCACAACAAACACACACTTTAAATGAGCTTAAGACATGATGTAAAGCTGAAATAAACAAGAAACAATGACAAAGCAGAATAGTGTTTGAGCGCTCAAAGCCATAGTTTGAGTGCTCAAACCCTATCCAAGGGATGTGAGCTTTTGTGGTTTTCAAGCCATTCTTCTTTCATGAACCTTGATCTTCTGATCATCTTTAAAAAGAGTGAGTAGTGTTCATTCATTCCATAAAACAAGGCTTATTCTTTGCTTGATGAGAGTAGTGTTCATTCATTCCATAAACAAGGCTTATTCTTTGCTTGATGATGATAAAACATCATTTCTATGGCTTTTTGGTTCATTGATCAATGATCAATAGTGAAATAGACTGATTTGACAGTATTTGAACCAACAAGGAGCCATCAAATGATGTTATCAATATGATGTAGCATTAAAAATCACAAAAATCATAAAGGGCCAAAATAGTTTGAGCACTCAAAGTGTAGTTTGAGCGCTCAAACCCTTTTGACTCAATATTTTCAACAGTTGATTTTCTTCATTTCTTGGACCTTGTAAGCTCATAGAAGGTACATAAAACCTCCATGAACTTATTGGTCTCCCTCAGGTTGACCAAAACATGATTTTTCACATGCTTTTCTACCTGATCAAGGCTTGAACTTGTGGTTTGATGAATGGATGGGTAGTGGTTGTGTTTATGGTCTATATGAGCTACGTTTTGGATATAGAGAGAATAATGTAAGGCTGAATGAATGAT
This sequence comes from Vaccinium myrtillus, assembly GCA_016920895.1. Lineage (NCBI taxonomy): Eukaryota > Viridiplantae > Streptophyta > Magnoliopsida > Ericales > Ericaceae > Vaccinium > Vaccinium myrtillus. The sequence goes on from CM029277.1 coordinate 21,790,165, forward strand.
TGCTTGAATGGATGAGGGTGTATTGGAGCTAGAATGATGATTTTGGCTTGGATGAAGTGGGTTTTGATAGAAGAGTTGGGTTTGGATGAAATTGATGGAATGTATGGGGTGTGAGTGACTTATTAGTGTGAGAGAGGAGCTGTTGTAGCTAGTATCTTAAAGATCCATGTGTATTTGGCCTTAAAGATTGGATTTTTGAGTGTTTGAGTGCTTGAAATGAGTTGATCAGTGAAGAACAAGGACTGATTGAGGTGTGTATATGGATTTGAGGAATGTTTGAGGGCAGTAGGCTTGGTGAGAGGTAGTTTCTTCAAAGACCCATGAGATTTAGGCCTTTAAAAGAAGATTTTTGGGTGTTTTGGAGATTGAAGATGGTGGAAATGGATGAGAGAGAGGCTAAAACGTGATTGAAGGATGAGAGAGAGTAGTTTGGGTCTGATGGAGGGTGTGAGAGAGGGATAATCAGCCAAGAGCCCTTAAACAATGGGTGGGGGTGGTTTATATAGAGAGAGAGTGAGTGGGAAAATTGAGTTTTTGAATTTGAAATTCAAATTGGAGAGGGAGATGTTGTGGAGGGGTTTTTGAAGAGAAAACGAGGCTTGGAAACCAGGAGGAGCCCATAGTTTGTCTGGAAAACCAGCTGAAAAATGCCTTGAAAATTTCTAGTGCGCGCAAGGTTTGAACACTCAAAGGAGGCTTTGAGCGCTCAAATGGTCTGCACAACAGACCAAACTTCAAAAGGCTGATTCGGGTGCTACCAAACTCTGTTTCGTGCGTAGTTTGAAGCATTGGAAAGCTTATCGAGTCTACTTTATGATCCAAGTGGTTTGAAGCCAAGATAATTTGTACATATAAGTGTGTGACTATTTTACCCTCAGAAGGTCGGAAAACAAGTCGTTTTGGTAAAACAGGCACATCTCCCTCATTTCAAAACGGATTGAGACGTATTATATATCAATAAAGAGGGTTTTGAGTGTACTAGAAGTTGGTGTAGGCTTGGGTTTATTTTGAAGAGTATTTGGATGGTTTGAAGAGTATTTTGGTCATTTTGGTTGGTTTAAGGTTGTTCTAGGAGGGTTTAGAATGGTTTAGGGTGGTTTGGTGAGTTCAAGCCTTGTTCTTAGCCTCAAGGTATGCACGGTTGGTCTATTTCATCATCGGGAATGCTTGATAAGTTTCTCGGGTCAAAATTGGGGTGTCTACAATTCCTTATCCCAAATGGCATGACCTTATAGCAATATAGGCCCCTTGGTGAGATGAAGAACGTCTTTTCCTGGTCTGGTTCATACATGGCTATCTGATGGTATCCTCGATATGTGTCAAGGAAACTCATCCTTTCATAGTCTGTTGTGGCATCCACCAGCTGATCAATCCTGGGGCGTGGAAAGTTGTCCTTAGGACACGCCTTGTTGAGACTGGTAAAGTCTACACAGACCCTCCACTTCCCATTTTTCTTTTTTACCACAACGGTATTGGCCAGCCACTCCGGATAGCTCACTTCTCTTATGGCATCCACTTCAAGCAACCGCTCTACCTCTTCAATTACAGCATCTGCGTGCTGTGGTGCTGACCTTCTTGCCTTTTGTACAACCGTTTATGCTACGGATCCACATTTAAGTGATGGCAAATCACCTCAGGGTCTATCCCAGGCATCTCTTGGGGTGTCCAAGCAAAAACATAAATGTGGTCTTTTAGGAAAGTAATTAATTCATTCTCCTCCTGCTCGACAAGGGTCTCGCCGACCAGGAAATACCTCTCGGGGTCATCTTCCTTGATCTGAATCTTTTTTAATCCTTCCACTATCTTCTTGGTGGGGTCTCTTTCAACGTCCTCCAAGGTCGGCTAATATGGTACTTTAACTGTCTGAACAAGCTCGGCCCTTGGAGATTTCCTTAAGACCATATTGAAGCACTGGTCGGCGACCTTCTGTTTCCCCTAATACACTCGATGCCATCTACCCCTGAATACTTGATCTTCTGATGAAATGTTGAGGGGATAGCCTTCATCTTGTGCATCCATGTTCTCCCTATAATCACGTTATAGGAAGAAGGGAGGTCTACTACTAGGAAGTCAGTTTTTAGAGCAACTGATCCTACTCGGACAGGCAGTGTGACCTTTACCATAGGCCATACTGTTTGTGCGCTGAAGCCGACCATAGGAACCAGGCACTTCTGCAACGACCTCGGCGGGAGTTCCATCTTCCTAAAAGTATGATAATACATGGTCTCTGTACTGGCCCCTTGATCTACCAAGATCTTTTCCATATCGTATTCCCCTATTCGTAGGGTAATAACCAATGCATCATTATGGGGCACTATTACTCCATCCAAATCGTCATCAGAGAAAGTGATGGGGTCTCCATCACTCCCTTCATTTTCGGCCTCTTTTGGCCGAGCTTAAAAACTTGTTTTGCATGTCCGCGTTTATCCTCTGGATGTGCCTAATTTCGTTGTGGGTTTGCATGTCCGCATGTATCATATGGATTGTGCCATTTGGACCTTTTTCGTAGTCCATCTCTTCCACATGTTCGACATCCTTCTGATCATCCACCAGGAATTCCTTTAGGTGACCCTCTGCCACATTCTCGTCCAAAAACTTCTTGTATTCCACACAATCTTCAGTCATGTGACCCTAGTCCCTGTGATAACTGCAGTACTGGTTTGTAGCCCTTCTCTTCTCTGGATTCCCTATCATCTTAGGGGGCCTCCTGAACCAGGGCTGGTTCTTTATCCTGTAGAGCATTTTGTAGATTGGGACGTTGAATGTTGCCATAATGTTGAAGTAGGACTTAGGGTCTGGGTCTGCCTTATCCTTCCTTTGTTGTGTATAGTCCTTCCTCCCAGTTTGTACTCCTTCTTGTACACCTTGGACTTCTTGTATCACCTTGGATTCTATGGCTTTCTTTTCGGGAAACTGAGGCTGCCCAGCCACAATCTTTCCTCCTGCTTGCAGGATGTCATCCTCTACTCGTGCATGCTCCTGGATCCTTTCCATAAGTTTGGCCACAGTCTTGACCGGGTGCATAATAAGGGATTCTCATAGCTTACTGTGCACGGGCAAGCTCGTCTTGAATGTCGCTAGGGTGTACTCTTCACTACAGTTTTCAATCTCATTGAAAGTCTCCCAATATCGTTTAGAATATTGCCTCAATGTCTCATCATCCCTCTATCTCATAGAGGTCAATGCATCAAACATCTTTGGTGCTGCTCGGCTGGTGAGGAACCGAGCAGTAAACTCTTCGGCAAGCTGAGTCCAATACAAGATTGACCCCTCTGGAAGTTTATGGTACCAACTCAGGGCCACCTTTCCCAAACTGGATGAGAACATCTTGCACAGTAAGGCATCGTCTTGCTCGTGCATGAACATGGCCTATTGGTAGTGGTGGATGTGGGTCACTGGGTCCGTATTGGTCTCGTAAAGGATGAACGTAGAGTGCTTCACCTTGCTCGGGGTTTTTTCTGCTCGGATCTAATGAGCCAGAGGTGACTTTGAGATTTGGCCTAGGGCTTCCTTGGCTGCCTGCCGTGCAGTTTTAGGACCTCCCTCTGCTCGGCCAGTCTCCCTTCTTCTTGTGTACTGGACTGGGGACTATTCATTGGAACCAAATCTCTCGTATCTGTCCCTAGTGTGCTTTCTCCTTTCTCCCCTTTCGGCAGAATCACTTCTCTCTCTCCTTTTTCGTGGAGAGACTGCTCTTCCAGTGGAGACATCATCATGATGATGGCTCCTCCTTTCTTTCTCGTGTTGCACAGATCTCATCCGCGAGCGCACGTCCTTCTCCTTTTCCTGGAGTTGCCTCTTCAAATCTCGAATCTCTTTTTCACGTCGAGTGACTTCTCATGCCAGCTCTTCCGCCTCTTGTTCCTTTCGGTCTAGGCTTTCTTCTCTTTCACAATCCCTTGTTTGCCCGTGGTCCTTTCTTCTCGGGGGGCTCCTCCCCCTCTCCCGGCGGGGAGAGGTTCCCCTATCTCTTGGTGGTGTCTTTGAGCGCCTTCGCCGCTCCCCAGACCTTGGGGAATCGTGGATTATTAGGCGCGTATCCCTGAACCTTGGGATCTCAGGGATATGCCTTATATTGAATTTTTTGGCAGCAGGTTTCTTCTGCGGCACTTTTGGAGCCGCAGGAGTTTTGTATGCCCTTGCACTCTTTCTCGTAGTGTGCACAGAAGTGGTTTCGACATCATCTTCCACATCTTCACGTCGTGGAGTGCGTTGAACAGGTTCTGAGGCCACCATTGTTGAGTGATTAAAAGCTTCTCGAACCGTTTCCCACTGACGGCGCCAATTGTACGGGGAATAAATCCGCGTAAGGTCAGGATCACATGTTCTTTGATGCAACCCTAAATCTGCAAAACAGACAAGGGTTAGAGCACCTTTGCCTCTCGTTGGCAAAGGCCCTCCGATGCTTAAGTTAGTACTGGGCTTACTAATCAATCAAAGAACAATGCGTATGGATGGGTTTCACAGCGTACCTTTCTTCTTGGGTATATTTTTGTATTTATAGGTTAAGATGGCATGTTGATTTAGGCATCTCGTGCCCCAGTTTCCTATTGGGTTTAGGAATCCTTTTCCTAATAGGACTTCCTTATTAGGTGCAAACCCCCATATCTCGCAAGATCTCATCTTGCCGCAACATTCCTTTCCATATAGGATTATTCCCATATGTGGTACTAATCCTAACTACACTAGGATTACTCATATTAGTCCCTTATTTCACGGGATCGTTCCTTATCTCATAAGGAACCTCCTTAGATCATTCTGGAATGTCTCACCGCCTTATACGTGGCGGTGTCGTGCTTCCACAGCTCGATATAACACGTACATAGCTCAGCCCATCACGCCGAACTGAGTTATGTATTCTAGAATGTTGTTTAAGTTGTATACGTAGCCTATCTAGCTTGGCCATGTCGGGGCATCCCTTCGTGACTCATGCCGAGTTGTTGCATCCTAAGTTATTAGTTTATTCTTTTTACCTTAACCTTATTCATGGTCAACCTTGCTCGGCACAGGGTTAAGGACTCCCTATGTGGTGCCGAGCTATTCACCCCTTCGTGGTGGTCAGTTAGGGCACGTGTTCTACCCTTCCCAAGGGCAATTAGGTTTTACCCACTCCCCATCTCCCAATTCCACTTCTTCTAAAGGATCTTGGGAATCCACATAGCCTATAAAGTCTTCTTCGAATGCACTTGGCCTCAACCCCCAGTCAGATCTCTCATCCAATGATTCTTCCCAGTCAATTGTTTCTTGCAACTTCTGCTCTATTTCTAAAGCCATAAATTAAACTAAAGCCAAAGAGTTGGCTTCTTCGAACTCTCCCTTGGACTCACATCCAAGCAACTTCATCCGGTGGGTTGTCTGATTCATAATCACTGCTTGTTTAAGCCTTGACTTTAACTCTGCCAATTCTCCAACTTCCAACACACTGGATGGAGGGGTGGCAGGTTGTGCTATTTCACTCAAAGGGATGATTTCAGGTTTGTACATCTTAGCCTCAGCACAATTTCTTTGAAGTACTAAATGGATGTGGA
>CM029277.1:21796692-21828621 GCA_016920895.1 Vaccinium myrtillus
CAATCCCCACTTCTTTTCCATTTTCATACTTCACAATCATTAAGGCTTGATGCTTCGAAGAAGGAATACAACCATTTACATGAATCCAATCCCTTCCAAGTAAAGCATTATACATACTTGTAAAAGTATCCACAACAAAAAATGTTGTGTCCGTTTTCACTTGGCCTACTTTCAGGCGTATGGAGACAATCCCTTTGGTACTTTCACCAGTAAATCCAGCAATAGAAGTGTTTGTTGGAATCAATCGAACCTTCTCTATACCCAACTTTTTCAAAGTCCTGCATGGCAAAATGTTCACTGCTGCACCATTGTCAACCAAAACCCTATTTAACAAGATTCCATCAAATGAAACAGAGATGTATAAAGGCTTCAAATGATGCCTCATATCACTTGATGGTGATGGTGGCCTGAAAGGATAGGAAATATCAGCACAATTTAAATCAACAATGAAAGGATACTCTGAATCTGATTCAGTTTCTAACAAAAGTTGTTTTTTTCTTGAAAGTTACTTCTAGTTCCTCCATTGCATTAGCCATGACAAGAAGTCCTTCTTCCCTTTGAATCTTAGAAATTATTGCACCCCATCCATTATCCCAACCATTATCATATGTGAGATTATATTCATCATCACTGGATACATCAATAATCTCCACAGGGCCAACTTCTGGCTGTAAGGACCTTCGAACTAGTGAGCAATCTGGTCCAAATGGTCCAAAATTCATAGATGATGGAAAAACCATATTAATTTGAACTTCCGATAGAGTTCCAAATTGAATGGTTCTTTCCCCATGAGTTTTCTCGATTCTTTCTCTGCAATATTTACCTTATCAGTAGACTCCATTGCAGAAGTTTTCATAGGGGAAAATGCTTCCACATGAGAGGAATTTATTCCTCCTTCTTCCTGTTCCACTATCATGGCTTCCAATAAGCCGTATTGATAGCTTGCCAAGGAATTTGGAGAAGCTGGGCTATTTTCATGTACTTCATTGCCCATTCTTGCAGCCAAACTCTCCAATGTTTCCTTTTCAGATTGTGTAAACCCCATTCGAAGAGTCTCCTCTGAATCTTCTCTTTGAAGCCTATTAAACCTTAGATTAAACTTGTTACCCACATTGGAATTTTCTTTTGAAGCAAACTCTTCCATTTGAAAACTGGTATACCTCATTTGCAACTTCCTCTTCTGAGTCCTTGTCAGCATGGGAACCATTTGAGGTGTCTTGGTCTTTGGATCTCGGACCAACACCCATTGACCAGTAGGAGCATTTGGAGGTTTAACCATCTTATTTCCAGACTTGGAAGATCCTTTATGTCCTTGGAATAGTTCTGGTTTTACTTTCTTCAAAAACCAATCAGGAACTCCTTTAACCAAGGTAAATTGCTTTTCTTGAACTTCATTTTCCTGATCCATTGGAGCTTTTCCAGTGTTAACCTTCTTTGAAGGAGGATAATCCCTCTTCGAAGTTGGTGGAACTGGGCTAGAAGGAACATTCCTTTTAGAAACCAACCAAGGTTTCTCATTTCTTCCCTGACTTGGACTTACCCAAGGCTTCCTTTCATTGTTTTGATCCAAAACCTTTCTTTCCAACCTTTTTGGAAAGAAATCAACTCCCTGCCTGTCCAGGTCTTTGAAGATTAAATAATTGGCTCTGCATTCCATACACAAGCATTCCAAAAAGGATGCTTCAAGCATAGGAAGATGAGATTGCTTAAAGCCTCCTTGAGAAGAACCTTCAGGTGCATATTTTTGCTTGTTACTTCTTCCAACATCACTTTAAAGTTGACCAATTTTGGGTCTTCCTCTACCAAACTGCACAGAGTTCATCCCAACATGCACTTGCTTGTTCTTCCACACTTCTCGACCTATTTTTGCCAAAGATGTTCGCACATTAGTGTTAAGAGTCACTTCTTCAATCTTTGGAAATTGATCTGGAAACTTGATCCTTCCCTTCTTAATTTTCTCTTGAATCCTGTCACGAAAAACATTACAATTCTTAGTTGAATGAGTCCAAGAAGCATGCCATTTGCAATAGTTTTTTCCTTTTGTTTCTTTCAAGGTTGGAAGTTTAACATTTTCAGGAAGCTTGATAAACTTCTTCTTTAACAGATAATCAAAGATTTCATCTGCCTTAGAAACGTCAAATGACTATACTTTACTGGTTGCTTTCTTATTAGTCTTTGGTGCTATAGAAGAATCCTTTCGAACTAAACTTTCACAAATACAAGGATCATGTTCAACAATCTCAGCAGCATCAATTTCATAACTAGGATCCCTATAATAGGTTGAATAAGAAGAATTGTTTCTATCAACATCTTCTTCTAGCAAAGATTCATATCTTGATACTTTGTAGGTTAAATCAACCAAATCCCTAAACTCAGTAGAATCAAACTTCTTTCTAAGTTCCCTACTTAAACCATCTTGTGCTATTCTTACAAATTCAACTTCTGGTAGTTGAAGTTTACATTTGTTTCTAACCCTTTTGAATCTAGCAATGAATTGAGCAGCCTTTTCATAGGCTTTTGTTTCAACCTTGCTAGATCAGCCATGGTAACTTCAGGTTCAGTTTGGTAAAACTGAGCATGGAATAATTCTTCCATCCTTTGCTAATTTGGAACTGATTCTGGTGGCAAATTGGAATACCATTCGAAGGTTGTTCTTGTCAAAGAATTTGAGAATAACTTCAATTTAATGAACCCATTATTACCCAATTCTTTACACTGAGCAGTAAACCTAGCAATATGCTCAGTTGTTGACTGTTTTCCATCCCCATGAAACAAAGTGAAATGTGGAATCTTAAACCCCCTAGGGACTTCGAACTATCTATCTATCCATTCTGGATAAGGTTTTCTATATATTTGAGTTTGTACCCCTCAAGTTAGAGGCCCATAGACTTCTTGCATTAGGCCAAGTATCTCATCTCAAAGGGCAGGATTTCCTCCTAGATGGACTCTTGGGTTAACAGGTGGTTCCCAATTCATGTTTCTATGCATAGGATCATCTAGAAACCTTTCAAAAGAATCATCAATTGGCCTGGGATGTCGAAAACCTTCTTCCTGCCTTCCAAAAGGTTCATAAAGATGGTTCGAATGTACCCTCCCCATTTTTGGTACCCTTGGATGCCTTGGAATTTCAGTTTCTGGTGGTATAGGCCTTCTTAAATTAGCCCTTTCCTGATAATGGTTTGCTGGAGTAAAATTAAACTCATCAAAACCATGATTGTCATTCTTAAAACTCTTATCTCCATCAAGGCCCCCAAAATTGGGTTCGAAAGGAACGTTTATAGTTTGCCTAAATATTTTCTTAGGCTTAGGCGTTTGATAATCATAAGTCTAGACTGGTTCATACAATGATTCTGGTATATCATCTACATTTATAGGCTCTTTTCCAGGCCTAGACTTAAACTTACTTGAACTAGCTTCTCCTTTATCTTTTTCAGATGAAGGCAAAGACTCAGTCCTCAGTTTTGATTGCTCTTCTAACTTTTGAAACATAAGTTTTTTAGACTGAGCCAATTCCTTAAATGTAGCAATCATTTCAGCAAACTGGCTAGATGACACACCTCCTCCAACTACTGGATTTTTAGGGTCATCTACATGCATTGTTTTGTTATTCCTCGTATTCATTCGAGAAGCCTGGCCAATTTCCACATTTGGATCTTGACCAACACGAACTTCTGGGCCTATTTGAAGGCCTTCAACTTGTTCGTTTTCCTTAGAATTAACATTATTCTTTTCTTCTGGCGTTTGGCCAACCTGAGAATCATCTGCTTGCTTCCTAAGTTTTGGAGCCATTCAACACTTTGGGGTCCCATTGGGCGTGCCAAAAAATGTGTTTGGCTATTTTACTTCTTTAATATGGAAAATGATTGTGTGCGAGCATGCCAGAGAAAGCCTTTAAGTCTTCTCTCTCAGATTAACTTTGAAAAACCAAATCTAATCAGATGATTGTGTTCGAGTGGTTTAATTACCTCAACTAGAAGGATTTTTCCTTCAAAGTGAAGAAATACAAACCAATTTACTTAGGAAATCAAAGAACAATAAAGAAACAAGGCACTTTGATTGATAAATCAAAGACAAACTTACTTCGAAATCTTCTTCAATTTCAAATAGAAAGACAACAAGAACTTTGAACACCTGATTGTTACAAGAACTACTTGCATTTACTTCCTAAACTACTTCGAACTGAGTCGAATTCCTAAAACTAAAATTCTACTTGCCAATGAACAAACCAAGCATCACTTTTTTGTGTTGTTTGTTGAAGATTTGTCCGGGGTCTTTTCACTCTTCAATTTCTTCTATTTATAGGTCTTGCTTGCAGTTTGAACTTCCCGCTCAAAGCATTTGAACTTGGCTTGCTTCGAACTCCATCATCACATTCAAAATTGAATCTGCACGGTTACAAATCATATTTACAAATGATTAGTTTTTAAAAGTAACTGCCATACATGACTTGTTTCACGTGTCTCAATTGTCAACTGTTTATACTTTTATACGTGTAACTCATGCCTTTTGGCAGTTAAAAGTGTGGCTTTGAAGCCAATTTCTTTATTTATTCTTTGGCTTATAACTGCCAATAACTGCTTTTAAACTAGATATTAATACGACATTGTATTAATCCATTTATAAACCATTAATTCAGTGTTTTTCATTAATGCCAAGCCGCCAACGTTTGGCCTTCTTAATTACGTGTCAATTAATTACTGGATGTGTTAATTTTATATGTAAACATTACCGGGTCGTCCCCGGTAGGGTTTACGGGCTGAAAATAGGTTTTTGAGGTTTGAGGGATATTTTAGTAACAATTTGTAAAATTTAGTTTCGGGGGTCCAGATGCCCAAGGAAGCTTCCGGATCGATTCCATAGGCTGAAACGGCTCTGAATATGACACAGGGGTATTTTGGTAATTTTGATGTGGAGCTGACTTTCAAACTCGCATTTATGCTTTAGAGAAAAACTATCTACCTCCATCTCGATCTACACCCCTATCATTTATGAAAATATTATTTGGGTAACAATATTTGTTTATGATTAGTATTAGGAGATCTTATTTAGTGTTGTCTGTTTAGCACGATTCTAGTTTTCTATTTCTAATTTTCTAGAGTTTTAATTTCCTTATTTTTATTTCCTTTTCTTATAGTCCTGGTTTCCAAGTATCGCTTAGCTTGGTCTCCACTCAAAGTAATTTTCTTTTTCATTAGGACTTGCACTAGTACAAATAAGTGTGTAAGCTTACGACATTATTCATTCAATTATCAATAAAATTTATAGAGTTTATCTCTCTCTTCTTGTGGCTTCAAGAACATCTCATGAATTTGAGAACATATCTCGTTTGGACTAGTACGCTAACTAGTCTCTTGTGAATTTTTGTTGCGTCAAGTGGTATCAAAGTAAGAACTTTTCTGGCTCGATGACACCAAACAAAGCAAATGAAACACTCTTTGATGTTGCTCAAAGGTCTACTAATCCGAGGAAGATGGTGGAAGAACAACAAACAAGTATCATGACAGAAATATGTGAATCGCTCAGGCTGCTAACTCTTTGCCTCGACCAAAGATCAGGGAGGGCAGTAGCGAATCGCGAGGAGGGAGTTGCCCAATGCCGTCCTCTTAACCAGAATCGGAAACGCGCGGTGGAATTTGCCCAACGCCAGCCCAATAATCAAATTGTAGTTGAGAGACACCCAGCTAATCGTGCTGATTTTAGTTATTATGATAATTTGCCTAAATTCAATGGTTACGAGTACTTTGAAGATTTCTTAGATTGGATTTTAGATTTTGAAAATTTCTTTGAGTGTGAGAATGCCGTCCGAAATAAGGTGGAAATATTTGCTGTTAAAACTTACAGGGCCAACACTACAATGTTGGTTACATATGCAAGATAAGAGAGAACAATTGGGAAAGCGTCGTATTCGCGCATGGTCAAGAATCAAAAAACCCAAGAAAGACTTTAACACGAGAGGGACATAAATAGGCTCACTTCGGAAAGCTTACAACGCGGAGCTTAAGAAATGCGAGAAAAGGGGGATAGAATATGATGGAGAAATTCTTGTCATGGAATTATAAGCAACTTTTGGAAGATAAATATAGGCCAAAGCATCAAGTTGCCAACAAAAATGCCAAAGCCGTAGAAGGCATTGTATTCAAAGTTGATGGTAGAGAGAACATTATGATTGAAGTTGATGATAAGCAAATCGATATGGAGGTGGGTGAGAAGCAGAAAATTGATATTGATGTTGGTGATCAAATTGTTGATGACCAAATTGATTTTCCAATGGAAGAAATTGATGTCGATACCTTATTTGATGACTCTATAGTCAAGTCAGCCCATCTCAATGAGCCAATGATTGATGTGTCAACCAATGCTAAGATAAGACAAGATAAAGAGGACCCACAATGTCAAGTTTTCCTTATTGATTTTCTTGGAGTGCAACAGTATGATTGGATTCCCAATATTCATCTAGTGGATAATATCAATCAATTGAAGCATGCAGAGAAGATATCATTGCAAATATTATTTTTTGTGATATTTTGGAAGGAAATAAAGGGGTTGAAATATTGCGAGTATCTATTTATTTGGTTTGAAGAAAAGGAGAATTATGTAACACAAGATATACACCTCTATCATTTATGAAAACATGATTTTGGTAACAATTTTTATTTATGATTAATATTATGAGATCTTATTTAGTGTTGCCGGTGTAGCACGATTGTAATTTCCTATTTTCTAAAGTTTTATTTCCTTTTTTTTTTCTTATAGTACTAGTTTCCAAGTATTGTTTTGTTTGGTCTCCACTGAAAATAATTTCCTTTTTCATTAGGACTCCTACTAATATAAATGTGTGTAAGCCTATAACATTATTCATTCAATTATCAATAAAATTTATAGAGTTTTATCTTTTTCTCTTGTGGATTCAAGAAATTTTCGTGGATTCGAGAATCTATCTCGTCTGGACTAGTACGCTAACCAGTCTCTCGTGAATTTCATATAGGTAACGGTCAAATTACAGAAGACAAACAAGTTCAAACCAATATGATCCATTGACAGACCTAGTCGGATTTCGTATAGGTAATGATTTATAACTGATTGGGTTATAAATTGATCAATGACTCATTACAAACCCAACCCACCCAAATACCCACTCGTTTGAAACCCCTTGCATACAAATGCTAAGGAAAAACTGATACAAATATCATCTCGGATAGATCGATATAACAAGCATCAATACAAGCAGCTGTTCTCCCACTACATACCCCTACAAGCCGAAAAATGAACAACTCACTGGAAACATCTTTCCCATATTAAGAAAAACTACATTCCCTGTGATTTGTCGTCCAGCGTTCGATTTTTAATCTTAATCCGAAATTTGTGAGAAGAACTAGTAACTTCTGATGGGTCACACCGGCTATCCATTCTCTTTATCACCACCTTCGAGACACCACCTTCAACCTGTTTCAATTGCCTTTCACCTTGTTTCAACTGCAACTCCACTGTTGACGATTTGGCCTCTCGACTCTCAATTTCACCTTCCTTGCGCTGCATCTCACTAGCTGTCACCAAATTCGTTTCCAATTTCCCTTCTGCACTCTGCAACTCCACCATAGAAGATGCCTTTGCCATATCCTTCTCCTTCTGCTTCCTCTCTTTCTTCAACCGTTTCCGCTCCAAATACTCCGGATCGTCCCGTCTCCGTTTCTTTTCCTTGTCCTTTTTCTTCTTCTTCTTCTCTTTCTCTTTCCCATGCGAATAAGTTTCAGCCATAACCAAGGAAACACTATCAAGATCGTGTTTGGCAACAAAAAGGGTTTGAAGACTAGCGTATTTTTGCGTTTTTGCCCCTCCATCATCCTTCTCAATGTTGGGTGAAGAAACCTTGCTCGAATCTGCAGTGCACTGAAGTTCCTTTCCAAGTTCATCGCCTTCACTGGCGAGTTTGGCACTTCCAATGCTGGCGGTCATCCGGGACTCCCCCCGATCGTGACACGAGTTGACTTCCTCAAAGTTTTGATAGCTTGTGCTCACTGCATCGGCAAAGTTTCTTTGGGGCGCATCAACAGAAACAGAACTGCTGGGCCCACCTAGTGATTTTTCAACAGTTGCGTTATCCGCATCCTCTGCTCTGCTCGATGCTGCAGAATGTTTGACCCTAATCTTGGCCACTGGCTTAACCCTTTCATGACTGTTTGAAACAGTATCTGCACCCTTGGAAACTTCTGGAATAACTAAATCATCATGTGACAAGTTAGGAGTATGCAAAGGAGGCTCAGGATGCGGCAGTTTAAGGATGCCCACAGCAGGGTCCTGCTGCGATAGGTTAAGAATGTTCACTGTAGGATCTGGTTGCGATGGTTTAGAGACATTTACAGTAGAGATATCCACAGGAGGCTCCACATGTGATGGGTCAAGGATTTCGCATGTAGGCTCCATATGCGACGGGTTAGGGATTACCCCTGTGGGCTCCAGAAGCGATGGGATAGGGATTTCCCACGTAGGCTCCAAATGTAAATGGTTCGGGATTTCTCCGGTAAGTATGTTAGCGGCATCTGTGGGATGCTCTGGAGGCTTGGATTGCTTGAGAACAATTGCAAAAATGTTTTTCAGTTCAGTGAATGTCGCTGCGCCCATTCGCACTGTTTCATCTCTTGGGACTCCATAAAGCGTTGGAGGCCTGAAAAGAGTTTCGAGTTGAAGTTTAGTACATGTAGAGAGAGTATATAAATTTCACACAAACATTAGTAAGTGATGGAAAAGACTCTAGAATCTATAATATTGCATGATTCTTTGTACCCTTCCCATAACAAAACAAATACGACAGATAGTAGTTCACATGAACAGTCAAATTCAAAACATATTGCACCCTTACACTTTTCCCACATTCTCAAATTGCTCAATTGTAGAAATTAGTTGTCCTACACGTGATCGAGTGGAAATGTCACCCTTCCACGCTATGGGCTAAAGCAAAATGCCCCTTATGAGCCACACATGGCACTCTTTACAAATGCCATGCGGCATTTCCCCGTCAATGCATGTCACTGCAACTTATTAAAGGTTCAGAATGGAACTCAGGCATTTGTCATTGACTATTGCGATTGAAAAATGAGGGACCAATAAAAGATTAAAGGCAAAGTGTATTTCCCCAGAGGTTATACCTCATAGACTAATTTAGCTGTGTCGGTGGGAAAAAAACAATTGTCTAAAAGTTCCAAACTTGTTATGAACCTACTTTTCTTGAACCTGAGTAGCAGTTACCTTTTGATTCTCATCATCTTTTGATTCTCAATTTCTCATTACGAAGATGAAAGGATGCAATTGAGTCATCTATTTGATTAGATGATTAAGGAGACAGTATAGGAACCATAGCCGAACTAAGCTAATGCTCTAAAGTCTAAAGCCATAGTCCATATTGGCATATTGCTTTGAATTACATGGTCAGTTGAGGCAGCAATAAGGTCATTTGCAGAAGAGGGCAAATCTTTGACTTCTTCCTGCCTCAACGCGTAACAAAAATGCTAAATTTCCTCCATATCATAGCAATGAAAGAACCAAAAGCTTAACATACACTAGATTCTTTTGAGTTCCCATTTCCAAGATATGAACCATTAAGGCCATTTGATATCTAGTGCCCAAGTTCTGCAAGTAACTTTGAGCTCCAAAAAGTATAGGATTTTGTGTAGAGTTGATCTCCAAGTCAGTCCATAGTCTAGACACAATCCTATCAACCTTAACCCAAACAAGAATTGTTAAATATGTTAGGTTGGATGGAACACAGAATGCTACATATTCTGAACTCTTATTAGATGTGAGTAAACCAGTAAACCACGTGTATACGAATTCTTTAGGCATTTTAAAGACCAGTTATTTTCTTTTGAAAAATGAGGTTTTGGAGAGTTGTGTGAGGAGTTCAAATGTGGTGTGAGGATTTTGCAGTTCAGAACCAGTGAGGATTTTGTAGTTCAGAACCAGTTCACACATTTATAACATTATGGCCAACATAGATGCTGTGGTTTGCAACTAAATGCGGTTTTAAGAAACATGACTTGGTTGGAATCCAGTTTGGGAATTAAATTCGAGCAATTACATAACTTAAGGATCATTAGGGATGGGGACGATGAGAGGAAAATGAAAGGTACAGACTAGAGGGGAAAGTTCACTCTCTATTTCTTTTTATTCTATCTTACGCGGAACGTGTAATAAGATTCTTTCTTGGAATCCCATTTGGAAGATGGGGACTCCTTATCAACCAGCTTTATTTTGTTTGGACAGACACGTTGGATACCCGTTCTTTTAGAACCCGTTATTGGGGTTTAATGTGGTGGAGGGTCCGTTGATCATAAGCTTATCCACTATGAAGTGGCAAGATATTTATGGGAATACTTTTTTGTGTACGTTGTAGATTATTAAATGCTTTCAGTGTAATGACAGTTTAATTACCTTCTTGCAAGAACTTGCAAAATGCAAAACAAAGAGTGTCGAAGAACAACATTGTTGAATGCCATAGAACTTTCAAGCAGACAGAGTAGAGACACAAGAGTTTCACTCTTCACATCATCAGCAAGATCTGATCCACTTCTTATCTGACAAAGTCGTGTAACATGGACACCTAACTTTGCCTGCCCTGCAATAGGTTAGACCTTCAGTTAGAAGATGAACTAGAACACTTGTAATGCCGATCAAAAAAAACTAGAACACTTGTAATGCAAGTACAAGAGAAGAAACTGTGTTTTCTAAACAGAGTAAAGTCAAACCTCTCAAGGATGGCTCTTCTTCCAAGTACTTGATGAACAACATTAATGCTGCATTAATGCCATGCCGGTAGAACTCGAGATCAAGGAGAGCTTTGCTTGCTTCAACACTGACTTTCCACATTGTCTTGGAACCCCGAAATGGTTTAATTAGTTCAATCACATGATCCTGAACAAGCAATAGATGTAAGATGTAAGATGTAAAAAGCCCAATGGGCACTTCAATATTGACAAGAGGATGAATAAGACACATACAAGGGAGACAAATTCAGAAAGCTTCAGTGCGACTTGAGTTAATGTCCGGATGCAGCTTATCATCAAGATACCATTGTAGCTTGGCATAAGCCTGATACATGCCATTCCATATACGAAAAATCAGTGATCATTACAGGTTAATATGACCTGCTCTATGCAATATTCAGAGAGGGAATGCACCTGTCAAATTGCAAAAGCCGATCGATGCGCTTAAGAAGAGATGATAAAAAGGGAATGCTCTGCAACACAATTATAAGTATTATAGACGTAAAAGAATGAAAAAGGTGCTTCACTTAATGACAATCCACAACTATGTGCATTTTCAATGAAATTCAGTGTTAGGAACAAAGAGTATTATATGGTGCAACGCTTGTAACAGGGTTTTTGCAGGTCACATGCACAAAACAGGCACTTCCAAATACTATTACGTATGCTAGGACTAATACTAAACTGGAAAATTTTTCCAAGTCTGTAAATCGATATGGGATGTTGCAGTGAGAAAATAAACACCCTCCAAAGTGTTTTGGCTGGTCCATTTTGGGAAGCCAACATTTTAAAGAAACACTACTGTTCACATTGAAGTTCTTAACTTGTCATAACTTCCATACAGTGTCTTTGAATTAGCTGATTGTGGATTAGAAAGTAGAGTGAAAAGTATTTGCCAAATTCCCACTGCTGAGTTGTTGTTGATTTATTGGCACTAAATACTTTAGCATTTATCCACGTGTTCAAATTCAAACATTTAAGAAGATATACTGGGAAAATTTTGGCTCTGAAATCGATTGTACTATAGTAACTATCACAGATCTGATACCAAAAGCTTTTGTGTCAGATTAGAACACTGCAAATTGCCCAATCTAAAGTGGGTCATACACATGAAATAAATTTCAAAGTTTCCTAGCTCATTCAATATTCTTCCTTATAAATGACAATAGATCAAATTGTTTTGCACCCGGATAAAAAGATGGATGGGATGCCTGTAAGTATATACTTCCCACTTAGAAAAGCTATTCTCAAATGCAGCCCAGACAAACCATCTCCCCAATTTACAGAAAGCTGTTCTCCCTACCCACTGTGTTCCTTTTTTCACAACAGGGAGCTTAATATGTTAGTAGAATTTTATCCCTTTCAATAATCAAATTCTGTTCTATTCCTGTTTTATGTTTAGTGTCGGAAAAGCAAACAGGCATTGCACAAGAGGAAAAAAACTGTGACATCAGGTATTCTAACTTTCAGAGGATATTCTCGATAAGTTCGGACACGAAGTGAATGTTTTCTCAAAACCCCAATGCAGTCTTTCGATCTTGTATCTTTTTTGTCAATTAAAAGAGAGAGGCAAGAGCCAAGAGGAGACTCTGACCAACTTTTGTTGATTGACCTTTCAAATGAACAGATATCTCACAGCATAGCCAATACACATAATGCACATCCAAAAAGGGACGGAGGGAATATAACTAACTAATTCAGCGAACATAAAACACTTGATAGAGAACGAAGGCAATAAAGTAATTCCAGTAGCAAACCTAATTGAATAGGCAACAAGCCTTTTTGTTTTTTTGGGTTTGGTTTATCTGTAGTTCTTCATGAAGAATTACCCTTCCGGGATTTATGCAATGCATTTCACGTATTGGATGTTTACTTTAGGATAAGGAGCATTGATATACTTAGGCAAAACAACTAAAGAGAGAATATTATACAGCAAGAACATGGCAACGTATAGGTACGTATTGCTTATTAAAAAAGTACAGAGTTTAGTTCATTACATCAAAATAGCAAGAAATGTGATTCTGCCTAATGTAATACAAATAGGTCTATATTTAAGATTTCTTAAATTGGAATATCTATTTACCTATCTGCCAAAAAGAAAATTAAAACACAAACTGAAAAGCCTGTGGATGCGGAATTATATGTGAAACCATAGTCTTTATTATAACCATTGCCTACCAAGCAATCATCATTTCAGATTGTCTAAGCAATGAGAACTTGGTTCTTCCCAAGTGTCCAAGCATGGCTGTTCCAAATATACTCTACAAAAAAAATAAAAAATAAAAACATATATGTATGTGTGTGTGTGTGTGTGTGTGTGTGTGTGTCTACATATATAGGAAAAACTTCCTAACCTCACCCTAAAATGCGGACCTTCCGTCCACACCCCACTTTCCCGATCAAGTTTTCATGATCTGAACCGTCCAATGTGTTTAAAAGGTGTTTTTAAGGGTCCCTATGAGAAATTAGCAAAAAAATGCCGGGAAGGGCTTGATCCGAGTAGTTTCTCATAAAAGCTGTATATATGCATTTTTATAAAAAAAAAAATTGCTTAGATCAAGCCCTTTCCGGTCTTTTTTTTTTGGGGGTGATTTCAAGCGAGGACTCTTAAAAACGCCTTTTGAACACATTGGACGGTTCGGATTATGAAAATTTGATAGGGAAAGTGGGGTGTGGACGGAAGGTCCGCATTTTAGAGTGTGGATATGAAGGGGTTTTTTTGGGATTGAGGCTTATTTTTGGGATTGAGGCTTACTCAGGCGACCTCCGACGCACTCCGACAGCCCTCGCCTGACGTCGTCGGACCTCCAACGACCTTTCTGACCTCTGACCGATACCAGATATGAGGTCCAGCAGCACTCTGACATAGTTCCGACGATACCCAGCGACTTTCCGACATGCCCTACACTCAGGCGACCTCCGACGCACTCCGACAACCCTCGCCAGACGTCGCCGGACCTCCGACGACCTTTCTGACCTCTGACCAACACCAGATCTGAAGTCCGGCAGCACTCTAACACAGTTCCGACGATACCCAGCGACTTTTTTACTTCGTCTGACCTTCCTGGTGACTCGCCAGACTTCTCCATACTCCGGCAACCTTCAGACTTGCTCCGACGACCCTTCGAGTTGCTCTGGTAACTCTCAGTCTCTCAAATTCCTCACGGGTTTACTCCAGAGCTTTCGTGGGTTCACTCCAGAAGCCTCAGTCTCTCAGATTTCTCATTGCTCACCCCTACAGCAGCCGTTTATAGTGGTGTTTGCTTGTTTCTGTTCAGAAACAAATCTGGTACCT
This sequence comes from Vaccinium myrtillus, assembly GCA_016920895.1. Classification (NCBI taxonomy): domain Eukaryota; kingdom Viridiplantae; phylum Streptophyta; class Magnoliopsida; order Ericales; family Ericaceae; genus Vaccinium; species Vaccinium myrtillus. The sequence goes on from CM029277.1 coordinate 21,810,745, forward strand.
CAGCAGCCCCTTACTTTTATTTTCAAAAAAGTCACTGTCTTGCATCATGGATAAAAATCAGGCTATTAGTGTCCGTCTGAATGGTAGCAATTATTCTTATTGGGCACATGTGATGAAAATTTTTGTTGTTGGTAAGGGGGTGTGGGGACACATGGATGGGTTCCACACAACCATCGTCTAATACAAAAGCCGAGGGATATAATGCCACTGTTGTTGAAAAATGGACCATTGAAAACGCCCAAATTCTCACTTGGTTTCACAACTCCGTAGAACCAAGTATTGGGATGAACTTTTCAAAATATGATACATCCAAGAAAGCTTGGGATTATTTAAAGGGCATGTATCTAGAATTTAACTTTTCCAAACAGTATGAACTTGAATGGTCTATTCGCAGTGCAAGTCAGGGTGATAAAACTATTCAGGAGTTCTATAATGAAATGACTAGTTATTGGGATCAGTTAGCTTGCATGGAACCTGCTACTTTATGTTCACAGCCTGAGCTTATTGCGTATTGTGAGGAACGGAGGTTGATTCAGTTCCTTATGCCTCTACGAGCCCAGTTTGAGCCTATTCGCGGAGCAATTCTACACCGTTTTCCTCTACCTAATGTGGATGCAGCGGTTCATGAACTTATTGCAGAAGAAACCCGGTTCAAAGTGGCTAGTATGGCTTCGCCCGGGTCACAGTCAGTTTTTGCTACTCCGTCTGCTTCCTTCTGTTCACCTTCAGCATCTCTGTGGCCCACTCCAGCATCACAGTCTACGGACTACGGGTAAGCCCAAGCCCCAGTGGCCCCAGACACCTGTGGATGAGTGCATCTATTCTAGAAGGGTCACTAGAAGCATGCGTGCCCTAAGCGTCACCAGCCTAAGGGACGTAATGGTTCTCAGTCCACCAGTTCTTCAGTTTCTCGGGCACCACAACAGCATTCTCGCCCTTTAGTAGCATTGGCAACACCTTCCTCCAGCAGTACACCTCCTCCCCCGTTTGATTTTGAGCAGTTTCAGCAATTTCAGGCTTATATGGCAGCCATTCAGGGGAATCTTTCCCAAACTTTTGCCCTGACTACCACTTCTTCAGGTTTGCATGGTGCTTACACCACAGGTATCTTACCCACCACTTGGTTGTTTGATTCTGGCTCTTCTCATCATATGACCCCTGATTTGTCTCTCTTTAGTCATTATTGTGTGTCTCCTGTTTCTCCTATTAGTATTGCCATTGCCAATGGTTCTCCGATGAAGTTGTTTCTGTTGGTTCTATCCTCTCTACTACATCTCCTTCTCTATCTCTTCCTCATGTCTTTTATGTCCCCTAATTAACATTGAGCCTTCTTTCGATTAGTCAATTGTCTGATTCTGGTTTTGATGTTATATTCTCTTCTTCTGGTTGTGTTGTGCAAGATCGGGATTCCAAGAAGTAGATTGGGGCAGACCGTAGAGTTGGTGACCTCTATATTTTGGAGCACTTGCATGTCCCGCCAGAGTCTTCTTTCACTGCTGTGTCATCTTTCTGTTTAGATAATAAATCATCTCCTTTTTATCTTTGGCATTCTAGATTAGGACATTTGTCTAGTGAGCGTTTAAAACTTTTGGTTCAGTCAGGTCATTTGGGAAATGTTTCTGTTAATGATATTTCTGAATGCATTGGTTGCAAGTTTGCTAAAATGTCTACCTTACCATTTCCAAAAAGCACTTGTCTCTACTTCCCCCTTTCAGCTTGTTCATACTGATTTATGGGGTCCTTCCCCGGTTGTTAGTAAAGGTGGTTTTGTTTATTATGTCTCATTTGTGGATGACTTCAGTCGATATACATGGGTGTACTTAATGACACACAAATCTGATTTCTTTCAGATTTATCAAAGTTTCCATGCCATGATTCAAACTTAATTTTCTGCATCTATTAAAATTCTTCGTTCTGATTTGGGTGGGGAATACTATCTCTCTCTCATCTGAGTTTAATGCCTTTTTAGATACCCATAGGACTATCCATCAGTCTTCTTGTACTGACACTCCAGCACAAAATGGTAGAGCTGAAAGAAAGCATTGTCATCTTCTTAACACTGCTCCGTCTTTACTATTATCATCTTCTGTTCCCTCTACTTTTTGGGGAGAAGCTGTTCTCACTGCAGCCTATCTTTTGAATCGGATGCCCACTCCTCTTCTCTCCGGTCATTCCCCTAATGGGCGGCTCTATGATCCTGTGACCAAAAAACTACATGTCTCTCGCCATGTTGTTTTCTTAGAGCATCTCCCATATTTTACTCTTCCTCCCAAAACAACTCCCGTCACCAAAGATGATTTAATTTATATTGACCCGTTCCCTATGGATGTTCCTACTAACGAATATATCTCTACTCTGGAGGTCTCTGATGTTTTCTGCAGTTCCTCCCCACCGTCCTCCAATCACTCAGGTCTACACCCGTCGTTCATCCTCTGCTCCTGCTCCCCAATCTGCCTCCGAAGATCCTGATCCACCAGCTCACTGATATCCTGTTCGTGAAAATTGAACACCACTGGTAAGATATGGCTTTAGTAATACCTGTTTCTCATCCTCTTATCAATCCTTTCTTTCTCGAATTCACACATATCAATCCTTTCTTTCTCGAATTCACACATATTTTGAGCCTAGGTCCTATAAAGAAGCTTGTACAGATCCCAATTGGGTGGATGCCATGAAAGCTGAACTCACTGCTCTTGCTCAAAATCATACTTGGGAATTGGTCCCGCTGCCGGATGGTAGGAATCTTATTGGTTGCAAATGGGTCTATAAAGTCAAGACTCATTCTGATGGTTCTTTGGAGCGGTATAAAGCCTGCTTAGTTGTTAAAGGATTTTCTCAGGAAAATGGGGTTGATTATGAGGAAACTTTTGCTCCCGTTGCCAAAATGACCACTGTTCGCACCTTGATATCGGTTGTTGTTGTGCAACATTGGTCTCTTTCTCAGTTGGATGTCAAGAATGCTTTCCTCAACAAATATCTATCTGAAAAGGTTTATATGCGGCCTCCTTCTGGTTTCTCTCACCCCTCTCGTGTTGTTTGCCGTTTGCGTCGAGCTCTTTATGGCTTGAAACAGTCACCTCGCGCTTGGTATGCGTGATTTCAGGATGTGGTTCTTCATGTTGGCTTCCAGCCCAGTATGCATGATTCTGCGCTCTTTCTCCGTCGCACCTCTCATGGTTTGGTTCTTCTATTGCTGTATGTTGAAGATATGATCATCACTGGCTCTGATTCTGCTGCTATCAATGACGTGAAACGTCATCTCTTTCAGGAGTTTGAAATGAAAGACTTGGGATCTCTTCGATATTTTCTTGGTATTGAAGTAGCTGCTTCTCCCCAGGGTTATCTTCTCGGACAGTCCAAGTATGCTACTGATATCCTTCACCGTGTTCGTCTCAATGACACCACGACTGTTGATACTCCTCTTGAGCTTCATGCCAACTTTTCTGCTTCTGATGGTGTTCCTCTTGAGGATCCTACAGAGTATCGTGAATTGGTTGGTTGCTTAGTTTATCTCACTGTTACTCGGCCAGATATTGCCTATGCTGTTCACATTATCAGCCAGTTTGTCTCTGCTCCTCGGACTACTCATTGGGCGGCTTTTTTACGTATTCTCCATTATGTTCGTGGTACTCTCCATCAGTGCCTTCTTCTCTCTTCTACATCCAGTCTAACTCTTCATGCTTATGCTGATGCTGATTGGGATGGGGATATTAGTGACCGCAAATCTACCTCCGGTCTGTGTGTTTTTCCGGGTGATTCTCTTATCTCATGGAGAAGCAAAAAACAATTTGTTGTTGCTCGCTCCACTGCTGAAGCTGAATATCGTGTTATGGCTCACGCTACGTCTGAAATTGTGGCTACGCTGGCTTATCTCCGATATGGGTGTCTGTTACTTCACCCACACCTCTTTATTGCGACAACAAGAGTGCCATTCAGATAGCCCACAACTCAATTTTCCATGAGCGTACCAAGCACATTGAGCTTGATTGTCACTTCATTCGCCACCACCTTCAGTCTGACACCATTGTTTTACCTTTCATCTCTTCTACGCTGCAGTTGGAAGACTTCTACACGAAGACCCACACTGTTGCTCGTTTTCGCTTTCTCCTTGGCAAACTCTCGATGCTCTCTACTCTCGCATCCCAAGTTTGAGGGGGGTGTGAAAGTGTATCTTGTCTTTTAGGTAGAGATTATCCTTATTTTAGGTAGTGATTATCTTGTATTTTAGGAAGCAAGATCCTAGGTTTTCTATTTAAACATTGTACGTTGTAACTTTTCATTCATTCAGTAATAAGATCAGTTTTCCATTCTCTGAAAACTCACAGTCCCACGTTGGTTAACTAAAAACCTATGTAGCACACACACGGAACACAAAAATTCTAAAAAAATGGACACGGGCACGGCATGGTACAAGGAAAACAGAAATAAATAAATAAATATATATATGCAGTAACAGTTTATATACATAGAAGAATACACTTTCATCTTCATATGTAAGATATATACATTGTCACACAGCGACGGAGATATATACATCAAATATATATACCAGTACATTCATATATTTAGCGCGCATGCGCGAGAGAGAGAGAGAGAGACTGACTGTGAGAGTACATATGTTCGATACGGGTGTCATGCCATGTCCTCCATGTGTCGCCCTCCAAAAAATAATTTAATATGAGGGACACGCCACTTGGCATTTCCAATACGTGACCCTGTGTCCCCCGCGTGTCCCTGTGTCCAATAGGCAGACACGGCGACCTCTAATAGTGGGTGCTTCATAGATTATAACCTCCAAAAATAGTAAATGAGCCTGAGCGACCTCTCCACTCATCGCCAATTCGTTTCGAGTTGAATGCTTTAACACATACGTTAGAACAACCCATGGAGGCATGTGCTAGACATGCACATTAACACAATAGGGAGCAGTAATTAAGACAACTGAAATCTCCAATTGGCGAAAGGTTTTGAAGAAGCGTCTTCAAAAACCAAAATTCCAATTTATCAAGAAGCGAGAGTAATGCACTCAGAAGAAATGAAAAGAATAGTTGACTACAAACCTGCTGCCCAAATTCAAGTTCACCAATGGACTGCACCAATGCGCTGACCCAGAATACATCAGAGTAGGGATTCCCATTGTTATCATTATACTGTAAGGCGGTGAAAGTAAAATTCATAAGTATTATGTCGAAAACTTGAACATCATAAGGGTGGCAAAAATAAATAGCTCAACTTAACCTCCTTCCCATCGTATGAAAAAGAGATTTTAAATATGTACTCATGCAAAACTATCCAAGAAAGAAGCAGAAATAGGTTGGTAATTAAGACAGAAAGGCATTAAATCTTACAGTAGAACCATGGAACCACACCTTCTAGCTTATAGAGGCACGAGACACTACAGACATGCTTCAAAGATAAATCAACATTCTTTGGAAACCTTTTTAAGCAGATTAACTTCAGAAAAACATGTGATTCTAAAACTTGAATGATGGCAATTGCAGACTACAAACTCAAGATGTGGTTACAGAAGACAAACAAGTTCAAATTACGTAGATAACCATTATGGCTCTCCTATTATGAAGTCATGGTTCTTGGGCTCGTACATGGGGAACACATAAAAGGCAGAGTCAGAAAACCTTTTTCATCTTTCCAACATAATCTCTTATGCTATGTTTCGTCAAAAGGACGCCAGCTACTAAATGGAAAATTGTCATGCCACTTGACAATTGTGGCACGAGGATATGCAACTTCTCAATTTTTAATTGAAAATTTAAGGATCCAAAGGTCACAAATAAAGGCTGTGAGAAAAGGACAGACAACTACCTTCAAAAGTTGTAAAACAAACTCAACAGCTTCCCTTGGGCTTTTCTGGTCTGCTGATCTGATCATCGCTATGGCATTTGGGATAGCCTGAAGAAGATGAAGAAATGGAAAACTTGCTTTGCACAAATATGAATTCAATAGATTTAGCATACTAGAACAGACAGCAGTTAAGTTCGTAATATTGCAAGTCTGCCGTAATTACCAGAGCTTAAAGGTGCAGAATCAGGAACATGACTAAGCAGAGATTTACATAGCTCCTTTCTTCTTTGTATAATTCTTACAAGATATGCAGTTCAGAAATCGTATCTACTATACTATTTAATTAACATAAAAGTCCTGAATATAACCCAATCATGTACAAAAACCTAGAATATGTGGTGATAAACTCAATGGTTTCAAGGCCAAGTTGAGGGTTGCCTCGAGGACTGCATCAAGGCTAGGCTATCGCAAAACGCCTCAACGCTTTCAAATTTGTGCCTTACAATCCAAAATCCTACGCGCGTCCATGGGGCAGGGTAAAAGGTTTGTTTTTTAGATATTTTTTTAGCATTTCATGCGATGAGTAAACTTTTCAAGAACACATGTAAGACCCCAATCAATCAGTAGTGAATGGCAATCTCATAGGGAGGACGATGCTTCGGTTGTGATGGAGACCATCTTGAAGGAAGAGTGGTGGGATAAAGTGGACAACGTTCTTCCTTTACTTCACATATTTATGACCTAATTAGAAAATATGACACAGATAAGCCTACTCTTCACTTGATTTCCAACATGTAGAAAAGTATAATTGAGAAGAATTGGAAGACGAGTTAGCCTTTTATAACAATGTTCATAAATACTTGTGGATAGGTGGAACAGGAACAATACATAGGTTATTGCTTCTCACATGCAACAAATCCAACAAAGCAGAGACACTATTTAAGTCAAGCTTTACACATGAGATAAAGGTAAATCTAATTGCTTATTTACTCTTTTATTTCGGTATCATTGTGACATATGACTTCAACAAGATCCAAAGAGACTTCATCTACACCCAGGATGAAGATGGTACACTTGAGAGAATTGAGTGCTTCAAAACATACTTAGAGGATTCAACAGAGCCTACCAAAGCAAGTACGGAGAATGCAAAGTTCTCAACCAAAGATGGATCATTTGCTGACATTGATTCTATTCAAGATTGATGGAATATGGATCTTCATAGTAGGTAGATGTTCATCGTGCATCCACCCCAAGTCTTTAAAGTTTTCCCTTGAAGATTCTTATTCAACCTTCTTCTTCCTTTATGTTGTGATAAAAATTGGAGTATATACTCATTCATCCATTCAATGAAAAAGAACAACATGATCCCCCAACAAACAGAGGACTTAAGATAAGTAGGGGATGGAAATTATGTCGGGTTAAATCTGATCTGCTCTGTCATCCACTTGATCCAGATTGGAGTTGCAGGGTTTTATTCGGGGATAGGGTCGGATTTGGAGGCAAAAGATTAAAAGAAAAAAAAAACGGAGATAAGATCAGGGAGGTTTCACATATCTTCGACCCATTCCCCACCCTGTTTATTGTAACATATTTAATATAAGTAATTTACACTTTCACCCCTATAATAGTTACTAATTACTTCGGTACCTAGAGTATATATACTATAAATACATACAATCTGTTAGCATAATGAATGAGTGTGCCAGAGCTAGAATGTGTACTGCATAAATATTAAGAAAGAAATATTTACAGTTTCTATTAGAATGAGGCAGTTATTTTGTTCATTATCCTTCAATAAGCAAATTTTTTGGTACAATAGGTACTTTGTTATTTGATTTTAGCCTGGAGGTAGGTAGTTACTAGGTTCAATAAAATTCAACCTAGTTGTCTGATTTTATGTAGTAGCTATTAAGGGTTTTAATGTCTTTTGTGTCCTTAGTGTTAAGGGGTCCATAAATAGTGGGAAAATCTTTTATTTTGGAGCTTTTATCATTTTAAGAATAGAATTATCAAGAATTTATCTCTTTGTATCCCATTTTTGGAGTTTCTCTCTCTACTTTATCTTTTATTATGCACGATTTGGTATGAGAGCTTCTAGCTCAAATCCTGACCCTTCGCCAGAAAACCTCACTGGAAACCTAAAACAGTGCCTGAAAACCACTCCAGTGCCCCCAAATGGCTTGTTTTCTCCGAATTACTAAACCCAAGACCCTAAATCTCAATTTCGACCCTCAACCCACAAATTGACCATTTTTGGAGCTGATTTTGCTATTTTGGTTGATCAAAATCCATTTCGCGCCATTTCGGACCATTTCGAGCTCTACCCAGTACTCAAATATAATTACAGCAGCCGAATCATTGTTTACGAGCCTCGAATCATTGTTTGGGCAACTGATCTACTTGTTTCAAGCTTCGAACCGGTGGTTATAGGCCATTTTGGTGCTCAAACAGGGAGACCCCACAATCGATTCCAATTTTCAGCGCTATTAGACATGTCTCAGACCTTCGAAACCCTATTTCAGTGCTCGAATCAAGTGATAGGGTCTTTGATCTGTCTGTTGACTGATTTCAAGCTCGGTCCGGTGATTTTAGGCCTTTACATTACAATTTCATGTTCGATTTTAGTGCGATTTGCTACTGTTTGCTTGGGTTTTGCGATTTTGCTTGGGTATGTTGCAATTTGTTGCTATTTATTCCGATTTGGACAGTATTTGGAGTTGTTACTGTTGATTGCTTGTGGTTCTTTGAATTTTGGAGTCCCAATTGATTGGGTGCTACTTAATTCAGGCTGATTTTGGTTATTGGAGTTGATTTTGGGTGAGGAGGTAGAGGTAGGAGAGGTAGATGATTTATGGTAAATGATGGTGAAGAGAATGCTTTTGGCAACCAAAACAATAAGATGGAAGAGATAAGACAACAAAATGCTATCCTAACGGCGATGGTGCGAGGTTTGCAAGTATTGCGTGCGGATAGTGGAGAGTCCGTGGATTCTCAAAGTCACTTTGAGAACCATTTGGTGGACCAAATTGGCGTACACCACCTCCTATTCACGTCTTTTATAGGTGAGAAGAATATCAAGATTGAGCTTCCCGAGTTCAATGGAAATCTCAAACCGGATGAATTTGTTGATCGGTTGAGTACCGTTGAAAGGGTGTTTGATTATGGTGAAGTCTCCGAGGAGAAGAACGTGAAGTTGGTGGCTATCCGTCTTAAAGTAAGAGCCTCCGCTTGGTGGGAGCAATTACAACTCACTAGGCAAAGGAGAGGAAAGGAAAGCTTAGGGAATGCGGAAAAATGAAGAAGAAACTCAATGAACAATTCTTGCCCTTCAACTATATGTAAAACCTCTACAAAAGTTTGCATACTCTAAGGTGAGGTTTGGTCTAAAAAGTTGGCTGGCTTATTTTTTCGTCTTTATTTGATTTTTTTTTCGCATTTTTTAGTTTTGTATCAACTTTTTGTGTATTATTGGTTCATCTCGGCGAGAGGAATCAAAAAAGTAAAAAATTACGACCAAAGCTTAAATTTTTATGAATAAAGACAAAAATAAGCCAAAAAGTCGGTTTTTTACACTTTTTTCGATCTTATTCAAAAAATTGAGGGTTCTAATCATAATATCTAACCTTTTTGGATTCCTCTCGTCGAGACGAACCAATAATACTCAAAAAATCGATGCAAAACTAACAAACGCAAAAAAAAATCAAATAAAGGAAAAAAAAAAGTTAAGCCAACTTATTTAGCCAAACCACCACTAAAGCAAAGTGGGAGTGTGAGAGTACACGAACGAATTCCATCTACTTGTAGCTAGAGTTGAATTGAATGAAAGTGAAGATCAAATGGTTGCAAGGTACATAAGTGGGTTGACGCCTACAATCCAAGATGCCCTTTACATGCAATCTTTGTGGACGGTTTCGGAAGCTTACAATCAGGCCTTGGTGGCCAAAGAGCAAGAAAAGAGGAAGTCCTCGAGATCCAAGCAATAATTTCAATGCAGTTCCAAGTCGGGACAACCCTTCTACTCCTATTCTAGGGGTGGATCTTCCTCTAGTGGTGGCCAAGGTGCTTCTTCCAGGGTTGGTAATCACAACCGGGTGGATAAAGCTTCAACTCCCACTCAAAATCAGCCTCAATGAATGGCTTGTGATGCCTTTTGGACTTACCAATGCTTCAACTACTTTTATGCACGTAATGACTCAAATGCTTCAACCTCTTTTGGACATGTGTAGCTAAGTTGAACGAAGCGGGAGCTGGAGCGGGGTCGGGGGCGGGGGCGGAGGTACCTAGAAGCTCCTTAGGTTGGGAGCGCCTATGTATATATTTTTTAATATATTTTATATACTTCAAATCATCAACATATATTTTATACTCCTATATAATTTTTATTTATTTTGTTGGTTTTTCTCTCTCTCTCTCTTATTCATTTAAAGAAAAGAAAAAACAGACTTTCAAAACACCACAAAAAACAAAACATTAATAGGCACGCTTTTCACTGTTTACTACTGCTGTCAACCTGTCATACACACACATACCCATAAAGAGGAGGAAAATCCCATAGTCTCATTTACTCCCAACAGACGAAACTTGTGCCAAGAAAAACAGATGGCACATTATGGTTGGGTTAAAATTAGGTGACAACAGCTGTAACACACTGGATAAAAATTCTTTCAATAGGGTTTTAACTTTGACTATTCCCATTGTCTTCTCCCAAAGACTAAAAACAAGCACGATCAAGTCAGAATCTTTTGAGGACATCGTCGGGATAAGACAATGCAGATCAGATCATCAGAATCATCTAACGGACTTCGACGAGTACATCGTTGAAATCGTCTAACGCAAGTCAGAGCACTTCGTTACAGTATCTTCTTCGTTCAGATCTCTGTAATCGGAAGCTCCCATCTCCTTGAGGAACACGATCCCGTCTCAAGGCGAGCGCACTCTCGTCTGGGAGCGCCTTCGGTTTAGGCGTTTCCTGCAACTCAGATGTGTAGTTGTCTACTTTGATGATATTTTGGTATATAGTCGATGCCTTGACGATCACGCATCCCACCTTCAACAAGTTTTTGAAATCTTAAGAAAAGAGAAGTTCTATGGAAATTTGAGGAAGTGTAGTTTTGCCGTTGATAATGTGGTATTTTTGGGCTATGTTGTAACTTCACATGGATGAAGACAAGGTTAAAAGCAATTGTGGAATGGCCAACTCCTACTAGTGTTCAAGAAGTGAGGAGTTTTCATGGGCTAGCTACTTTCTACCGGAGGTTCATTTGCAACTTTAGTAGTATCAGATCATCAGAATCATCTAACGGACTTCGACGAGTACATCGTTGAAATCGTCTAACGCAAGTCAGAGCACTTCGTTACAGTATCTTCTTCGTTCAGATCTCTGTAATCGGAAGCTCCCATCTCCTTGAGGAACACGATCCCGTCTCAAGGCGAGCGCACTCTCGTCTGGGAGCGCCTTCGGTTTAGGCGTTTCCTGCAACTCAGATGTGTAGTTGTCTACTTTGATGATATTTTGGTATATAGTCGATGCCTTGACGATCACGCATCCCACCTTCAACAAGTTTTTGAAATCTTAAGAAAAGAGAAGTTCTATGGAAATTTGAGGAAGTGTAGTTTTGCCGTTGATAATGTGGTATTTTTGGGCTATGTTGTAACTTCACATGGATGAAGACAAGGTTAAAAGCAATTGTGGAATGGCCAACTCCTACTAGTGTTCAAGAAGTGAGGAGTTTTCATGGGCTAGCTACTTTCTACCGGAGGTTCATTTGCAACTTTAGTAGTATCGCGGCACCTCTTACCGATTGCCTCAAGCAAAAGGTGTTTGCATGGACCCAAAAAACTGCCGAGAGTTTCAAGTTACCGATTGCCTTACCCGACTCTGACGCTTCGGGAGTGGGGATTGGTAGAGTGCTAAGCCAAGGAGGTTAACCTACTCCTTTCTTTAGCGAAAAGTTGAATTGTGCTAAACTCAAATACTCTACTTATGATTTGGAATTCTATGTCATTGTTCAAGCCATCAAGCATTGGAGCAACAATCTTACATACAAGGAGTTTGCTCTCAACACCGATCATGAAGCTCTTAAGTACATCAATAGCCAACAACACCTCAACAAACGGCATGCTAAATGGGTAGCCTATCTACAACAATTCACATTCTCTTTGAGGCACAAATCGAGAATTCTTAACAAAGTGGCCGATGTTTTAAGTAGAAGAGTGGCTATTTTGGTGGAGATGAAGAATAAAGTGGTCGGATTTGAAGAATTTCCAACCTTCTATGTCAAAGATCCTTACTTTAGCAAGATTTTTGATGCTTTGCAAAGAGGTGATAGAGTTACATATCAATGTTACATGTTGAAGGATGGATTTCTCTTTAAAGGGCTTAAGTTATGTGTACCTAAATGCTCTTTGACGGAGCAATTGTTGGCCGAAAGTCAGAATTTGGGTCATTTTGGCAAGGACAAGACTCTAGGGTTGCTTCAAGATGAATATTATTGTCTGGGAATGACTAAAGATATCGGGAGCTACGTGCAAAGGTGCCAAACATGCCAACGAAGTAAGGGAACAGCAACTAATGCAAGGTTGTATTTTTTGCCTTTACCCATGCCGGAAAGTCCTTGAAAATGCATAAGTATGGATTTTGTCTTGGGGCTTCCTCCCACTCAAAAGCGAAGTGATTCTATCATGGTGGTTGATGATCGTTTCTCTAAAATGGCTCATTTTATTCCTTATAAGAAGACTGTGGATGCATCCAACATTGCCAATCTCTATTTCAAGGAGGTTTACAAGCTGCATAGCGTTCCTACTTCTATTGTCTCCGATAGAGATGCCAAGTTTCTTGCCAGCTTTTGGCGGACCTCGTGGAAGAAGATTGGTATCAACTTGCACTTTAGTACCTCTTTTCACCCTCAAACTGATGGCCAAACGGAAGTGGTTAACTGGAGTCTTGGAAACTTATTGCGATGCTTGCTTGGTGAGCATCCAAAAAGTTAAGATAGCATTCTTACGTTAGCAGAGTTCGCTTGCAATTCTTCTCTAAACCGCACCATTCACACTTCCCCATTTGAAGTGGTTTACGGGTTGAAACCTTCTAGTGTGGTTGATCTCGTCCCTTTGCCAACTTCTAAGAAGGAACACCCCAAGGCGGAAGGAATGGCTACCTTTATGAAGAATGCCCATGCTCAAGTCAAGTTCCAAATTGAGAAGTCTAATGCAAAGTAAAGGCGGCCGTTAATGCACACAAGGAAGGTTTGATTCAAGGAAGCGGAGAAGTCTATTGCAAAGTAAAGGCGGTCGTCGATGCACACAAAACGGAGGTTTTATTCAAGGAAGTGGATTTTGTATGGGTTATATTGAGCAAAGAAAGGCATCCTCATGGCGCTTACAATTAAATGATCAGAAAGTGAGTCCTTGTGAAGTCTTGCGGAAGATCAATGATAATACTTACCAAGTCCAACTACCCTCTCATTTGAATATCTGCAACACTTTCAACGTGCAAAATTTGATGCCCTATTTCCCGGAGGACACTACTGTAACTTGAGGACAAGTTTCTTTTTAGTAGGGGAGTCATGATGTAGTAGCTATTAAGGGTTTTAATGTCTCTGTGTAGTATTAAGGAGTCTATAAATAGTGTGACAGTCTTTTATTTTGGAGCTTTTATCATTTTAAGAATAGAATTATCAAGAGTTAATCTTTTTGTATCCCATTTTGGGAGTTTCTCTCTCTACTTTATCCAAATAGAATATTCTGGTTGCACCAATACAAGCATGAGATTTTGTGTTTTTCTGAATAACAAACTTATAAAATAAGCAAATTCTCCTGATACTTGGTTTTTCATTCCCTTGTCGTTGAAAAAGTTAAGATTTTACTTGTTTCGGTAAGCTACTTGTTGGAAAGCAAAAATTGTTAAAGGAATTCTAATTTCATAATTTGCCATTAGTATGTTGAAAATAGTTGTAATGGAAAACGTTGGATTCTGAAATTTTTGGGATGGAAACTTTCGGAACGGGGAATAGGGATATCCCCGTTCGCCATTTTGGACAGGGATGCAGAGCAGATGTATTCCTTTAATAGGGGAATGGGGCGGGGATGGAGATACATTTTGAATCTGGGGATTTGGGAAGGGACAATAAAATCCGTCCCAAATCTGCCCGACATGGAGGCTATAATAATTACGGGTGATGGAGATGATGGCCAAGGAGCGATAGTGAAGATGAGATGACGGAAGTGGGGTCTACCTGAAATTAGGAGACAATTAGTTTGTTTCTTGGATTGCATTTTGGTGATGGATGAATCATGAATGAATGCTTAATAGTATTGATATTTTTCCTTTCAAGTGGATTGTACTGAATCCATTGATCATTCAATTTGTCCGAATAGTATTGATACTCATCCATCATGTCAAAATTATGTTTCCATTAGTTTTGAACTTTTTGTTGTTTATGGCAAAGTGTTTCCAATGTACTTAACAATGAATTTTATATACATAAAAAAAAAAACTCGCGTCTCTCGCCTTGTATCCCTTTTTTTTTAACTTCTCGTGTCCCGTATCCGTTTCGGTGTCTCTATCTATGCTTCAACGATGTGCATTATGCTGACACCACAATGAAGTTATCATCTTCTCTTTCCACTTCTCAATTTTTCTTGACTAAATAATGGTCAATTTTTCCAAACCACTTGCATAATGGTTATGAGTATCTTTTTGTCTCTTTTTGTTTCCAAGAACAGTTTGGTAGAAAGACACAGGTCAACGAAGAAAGATCTCCATATGATTTTCGTAGACTTGGAAAAGGCTTATGATAGGGTGCCTAGAGACATTCTATGGTGGGTTCTGGAGAGAAAGGGAGTGACCAAAGGCTATATTGACGTGGTCAGAGACATGTATGAAGGTGCAGTCACTGCCATTAGATCACCAGCAGGAGAAACGAGTGAATTTCCCATCACAATAGGATTGCACCAAGGGTCAGCCTTGAGCCTGTACCTTTTCGCGTTAGTTATGTATGAATTGACTAGGCAGATTCAGGAGGATATCCCATGGTGTATGTTGTTTGCAGATGATATTGTCCTTGTAGATGAAATGGCTAGTGGTGTTAAGCATTAGAGTCTAAGGGCTTTCGGATAAGTAGGAGTAAAACTGAGTATATGGTCTGCAAGTTTAGTGATACCAGAAGTGCGTATGAGGAAAGAGTGATGATCCAAGATCAGGAGATACCAAAGAGGGACCATTTTAGGTATTTAGGCTCTATTATTAGTCAAGATGGAGAGATTGCAGATGATGTGACTCATAGGATCCAAGTGGGGTGGCTCAAGTGGAGAAGCGCTACTGGTGTACTGTGTGACAAGAGGGTACCAACAAAATTGAAATTGAAAGGAAAATTTTATAGAACTGCCATAAGACCAGCGATGTTTTACGGGATAGAAGGCTGGCTTATTAAGAAGCAGCAAGTGAACAAGATAAGTGTAGCGGAAATGAGAATGTTGAGGTGGATGTGTGGTAAGACTAGACGAGATAGGATTAGAAATGAAACAGTTCGCGAGATGGTAGGTGTAGCACCTATAGAGGAGAAGTTAAGGGAAAATAGGCTAATGTTGTTTGGGCATGTCTATCATAGGCCAGCGGATGCAGTAGTTAAGAGAGTGGATAGGATAGCTTTGGGTAGAAACGCACAAGGGAGGGGAAAACCCAAATTGACATTAGATGCGGTAGTACGCAAAGATCTAAGTATGCTAGGTTTAAGCGATGAAGCAGCACTTGACAGAGCTCAATGGAGAAAAAGGATTCATGTAGCCGACCCCAATTGATTGGGACATAAGGCTTGGTTTGGTTTGGTGGTTTGGTTTTGTTTCCAAGAACAAAAAATATGATGACTTAATAGACGACTCTATGCCAATTGTCCATGAGTAGTAAAGTTCTTTCACATCCTTGCATTGCATAGCATCAAGAATGAACACTCACATTTAAGGAGATCTAGGATCATAAATTTAACTGAAACAAATGCTTAAACACAAGATAACGTGATACATATCAGTGTTTCAGTTGACAACAATACCACATGACATTAGTTGCATCACTATAGTACTTGTATATCAGGAGCATCTAAACCTGTAAATGATCTCTACAAGGCCTAGGATCATACAAAATCGCCGAGAGGACCAGAAGGTTCAGGTTTATTAAGGAGTGCTTCTCCTTATTGAATGGCTTCACATCACAAGGTCAAAATATTAGGGGAAAAGACAATATTCAAAAAACCTTTTTTAATTAATGAGGGCATAGACATATGGGTCAGAAGTCCTTGGGTGATATTCTAAGCACCAGAAGACTCTCCAACCAAGTTAAAGACAGCAAGGAATTAATAGATGAAGCAATGTCACTATGTAGAACATAACACACATCCTACCTCATTGCATTACCTCAAGTACGAAGTACTCTGGGAAATCATGAAAGTCATTGGGCCTATACAGCGAAGAAGATTATAGAAACAATACTGTAAATTATCCATCACAATTCATAGGAAATCTTCATCTAAATAAAAAATTACGAGTATCAAGAAGCTCACTTGGGGAGTCCAATATTTGCGTCGAATCTACGGCTTTTGTAGAACTTAATCAAATGAAGTAACCCAGCCCAATCAGTTTCCTAATGGAACATTGTTAAAATACATGAGTAAAATATAACCTTTTTGAAGCACGCTAAAAGATGACAAGGCATTTCGGAACAGAAATGCATAACATAATATAAGGTGAACGAAAATATAGTAAAATGTTTCTATAAATCATACTTCAATCAAATTTCATAAAGAAAAGTGCAAACAATCTCAAATCATATAGAAAATTAATTGATCTCACTAGCATTCATATTAAACTGACCTCTGCACGTGCTGATAAGTTTCTCGGCAACAAAAGATGAAAATGAGTATTGTTCGTTTTTGTCCCACATTGGTTACTCAAATCATATAGAAAATTAATTGATCTCACTAGCATTTATCTTAAGCTGATCTCCGCACGTGCCCATAAGTTTCTCGGCAACAAAAGATGAAAATTTGATGTCATTTATGAGTATTCGTTTTTGTCCCACATTGGTTAATTATAACCTCCAAAGCTAGTATATGAGCATAGGCGGCCTCTCCACTCATTGCCAATTGATTTTGAGTTGTATGCTTTAACATGGTATCAGAGCTAGGCTTTCAAAGGATTTTGGACAACTCTCTTGGTTATTGCCCCGTTGTTTGTGCCATACGTGCACCATATTTCGTTATGATCCCAATGTTGTGGATCCGTTGTTTACCTCTCAACGTGCGGATCAGGGGTCGCACGTGCTAAGGAGTGTTGGTGTTTGTCCTACATTGGTTAATTATAACCTCCAAAGCTAGTATATAAGCCGGGGCGACCTCTCCACTCATTGCCAATTGGTTTTAGGTTGGACTCTTTTTAGGAAAGTCTATTTTATCATCACTTACGAGTTAAGTTCTATTTCTTCTCATAAATATTCCGTAAAAAGAGTCCGGGATATATAATAAAATAGACTTTCCTAGAGATAGTTAAAAATGGTCCATGCATTTTGACCTGAATGGGACTATTATTTGGTTACATTTGTTATACCGACAACCCTAGTGGTCAGCCAGTAGAAAATTTTTTATATTATGAAGCCTTAGGCCTTTTAGGACTAATAATTACACTTACATCACAATCACATACTTAACTCCTATGTAAATGGACTTGAGCTCAATAGGAGTAGAGATTGTGTTTCTGTAATTTGCTTTAGCCCTGCGAGAATGAACCTTTTAGATACTTCTACTCCGCCATCTCCTTTTCTCCCTAGAACAGGACCTAACAACCTATGACCAAGGTATTGTTCACATCCACCACCGAAACGAACCACTATTTCCTTGAATACACTTGCTAATAAATGTACATGAAATCCAAATCCACATTTACTATTAGCCTTTTCTTTAAAACCAAATTCCAAGAAATAGTTGCTGCCCAGAGAATTCCAGCTCCAGAATTCTGAAACTTCCATAAAATAGCTCCTTTTAATCAAGACAATGCCAACCCTCTCTATATAGTACAATAACGTATTTT